>JAKELH010000252.1:0-107680 GCA_021525015.1 Lactarius pseudohatsudake | reverse complement strand
GCCATGAGGCATCGAGGACGAGGCGGGCACCATGGTGGACCACGAGTTGACGAAGAGAGAAGACGCGCAGGGGTAGGAGGACCGCACAACAGCCGCAGCGCACCAGAATCAGGTACGAGGAGGAGGGCTTCGGAGCGTCGGGACGTCGCACCTAAGGAGGGGGTGATGTTGCGATCGGACTCATCGGTACGGATTGGGGACTCGTGGGGTTCTGACTACCCTAGTATTAGTCAGGGACAGTCGTCTCAGTCAGCCTTAGGGCTGTTATCACATGTACATCGCATCGGACTTGTAACTCGTTCCTAGGATAGTCGTAGTAGGGTTCGAGCTACTATCGCTACTGGGTACCTTACGTTCAGGAGGAGCTTCAAAGCTCCTCGTCAATTGTATAAAGGACTAGTAGGACGAAGACCAAGCTCTCTAGCTTGGTCTTCTTGAATCATCAGTCCAATTCTCGTCTCATCCCTCCTTGTCTGCCTCCTTCTCTCTCTCTGCCTACTGGTGCATCTGGCTCTCGTAGAGCAGATCGCCCGACGATGTATACGCCTGGTGGACTTCGCCCCAGTGCTGACGCTGATCACGTTCCTACTCAGGACGTGTATCTATATTTGCTAAGTCGTCCCTCGCACGTTGAGCCACTCTGTCACCGCTCAAGTCGAGCACCGTTAGGACGGGCCTAACGCAACAACCTGAACCCGACAACGCACCACCTGACGAAGACTGGTACTACACCAGCGACTAGTCGAGGTCGTGGCAACCTCGAGTCTGACAGGGGGGTAATGTTACGATTTGGCTGCTTCCCTTCGCTCTTTCTCCATGTTCCCTGTACGATACGTGATTTCCGCGGGCTTCTCATTTCTCACGCGCCACTTCGTTTTTCTTGATTCCACTTACGCACGACTCGATTCAAGGGGTAGTTTGCGCCATCGAAAACCACCCCACATTTCCGAGTTACTTCCGTGAGCGCATGACTCCGCGCATCCTTATCTCACTATATCCGGATTCCCCTTTGTTCCATTCTCGAGCAGGAGGCTCATTATCACGCCTTGTGTTTGGCCTGACCAAATACTCTGTACTACTATATAAGGTCTCGTATACCTAGCTTGTACGGTAGACTTGACTTCTTGTGCAATACCACATCAGTTGTCTCACGACTTCCATTTGAACTCGCCTTTGTGCTTGAGTTAGAACCTCTCGCTCGCCTTTACACTTGAGCCTGTCTTAACCCCGCTATTGTCCTTGTGTCCCGGGAGACCAAGTGACACTTGTACATCATCGCTCTCAGGTCTTGACCGACCTACGCCCTTCCGTGACCCGCTGTGACACTCAAAAGTACACGTCGTACCAACGCCCCTGTGGTGGCGTTACAACGCTCATGACTACTGACGTGACCTTTTTCTGCTTCAGCACTAACCTCCCTCGCACGGGCCACCGGGACCTCTGCGACGCCTTCCGCCTCACGAAAACCGGCAACAATGCGACGCTGACAGACCGGCTGAGGAAGCTCAGCGCGGACCGGAAGCGATGGGACGGGTGAGTGTTCTCCCCCACTCTCCCATTCTCTTCCCTCCCGTCCCACTTGAGCAACGCACGCGCACAACGCTACTCCCACACGTTTGCCGACGAACTCATGACTGGCATCCGTCCCACAGCCTCCTTGCCGGCGCACGCGAAAGCGCCGTGGGCCTCGAGATGGTGCCGTCACAAAGAACACGAAGAACCCGTGGAAGAGCACGAGCACGAAGCAGCCCAGCACCGGGCCACCGGCTTTCACCCGCACACCTGCAACAGCTGAAGCCGACGAGCTACGCCAGGTGCCCTATTCGGCACCGCCGTGCTCGTCGTCTCGCCGCTGTGGAGTGTGCAGTGGGCCATTGCAAGGGTGACAACGACGACGACACCTCCACCAGGGGTACTCCCCCATACAGGCTGCGAGCCCCGTGAGTGCCCCGTGCGACCCGATGACGGCCAAAAGCGGATGCCCCACCGGGAAGCGCTCCGCCAACGCAAGTTGCAAGCCACATGCGGTCCCAACTACGACGATGACGTGGCGGGCGGTGAAGTAACTCCAGTGGACTCCCGGTCATGCGACACTGACATGGCGGCGCAGGGGTGGGGCTTGCTCTACCAATGCGAGCCACAACCCTGGTGCGACCGAGTGCCCGACCACGACGAGGATAACACGTCGGCGAGCTGCACTCCAGTCCAGTGAGCCCACAACTTCCGTACACTACCGACAACGAAGATGGTGTGGCGGGGCAGGGGTAACGCGGGCCTCAACCACCATGCACCACCGATGACGACGACAATGCAGCGGTGGCAGAGTGGCCCCGATACCAATGCGAGACACAATACCCGTACTCCACGACTGCGACACGAGGACGACGCTGCTGCCGCACCCGATGGCCAGCCCAAACATCGTCGTGGGCGAACATCGTCGGTCAAAAATTATACTCCATTATAAAAGCATTGTGACCAAAGTATAACAAGTAAATTTTGATATAATGGCAGTACAAATGTTATAAAAACCATAAAGCAATATATTGATGATATATAAGTACCATAGATATTACACTAGCAGACCAGTAATTAAATTATCGACAAAACCGTGACAATAACCGTGATACGTCATATTGGGTCATGACTTTCACGGGGATTTGCTGATGGCAGTGGGGCAACCACTAGTGTTGGGGAAGTTTGGTCTCAGACTGACTCAAACCGGGTTTGAACCAAACCCAAACCGTTTAAAATGGTTTGGGTTTGGAGAATCCTGGCTCAAACCAAATGGTTTGGTTTCCAGTTTGGGGGTCCCAAACCCAGTTCAAACTGAACTGAACTGATTAAGAAAAAATATTAAAAAATATTTTATAAGTGCTCAATAAGTGGTTTGGTTTGGTTCAAACTGAGTTTGAACCAAACCAAACTGAATTTAAACCAAATTTGAACCAAAATCAATGGTTTTTGGTCTCAAACAATTTGAAACAAAGTCTTAACTGATGAATTTGAACAAAATCAATTGATTTTGCCTCAAACCAAGGTCTTAAGTGGTTCCTTAAGTGGTTTGAACTGAGTTTGAACCAAACTGAACTGGACCGAACCAATTAAAGACCAATTTAAAACACTTATTCTTAATCGGTTTGAAACGGTTTGGAATGGTTTGGTTCAGTTTGGAACAGTTTGGAGCAGTTTGGTTCAGTTTGGGTTCAGTTTGGCCAAATTCTAATCAGTTTGGTTTCCAGTTTGGCCAAAATGGCCCCAAACCGAACCAAACTGAACTTCCCCAACACTAGCGACCACGAGGCAACCATGACGGTGATGAGGTTCCACAATTACCACGGGGTGATGACAACAACGGGCATGTACCACAATCTTATGTTTGTGTTTATGTTTTTTTTTATTTCTATATTCGGATGGAATTTCCTTTTTGGGAGGGATACTGGGGGGGGGTAGGGCTTGGTCCCTTAAAAAAATTTACCGACCCCATGTGATTAAAAAATTTGCTGACCCCCCTTGTGTGGTAGCTATGCCTAGATGTAATGGTTTTTTGTGTATTACAATATATTTTAGCAATTATAACTTGTTATAACAGCATTCCAATTTTCTGTGGACTTAGGTGATGCTGCCTGGGCCCATATGGGGTCGGGTTTGGCAAGGGTGAATACCGGTTCGGGCATCGGTCTGTGCCTCAGCGGCAGTTGGCTTAATTTCGCAGTCTCTCGTGACCCAAAACGGTAAACACATCGGCTAAACCCGAAAGTCTGAATCAAGCCACGCCTATTCCAAAACTTTGGCTGAGTATATACTTCAAATAATGTAATATATTTATTCATAACCTCACAACAACTTCAAATAATGAAAATAAACATATGACTCATTTATTTTATGATGTAATATGTTTTATTCATAATGTAACAACAACAAACATTGAAAAAAATAAATACAAGTCGACTATCTATTGGGAGGGGTGGTAAAACGCGTAATGGGGCATCTGGAATGGGTATTGTGTGAACTGGGGGACGAATGGGGCCGGTTGCGACAGAAAGGGAGGGGGATAGTACGGCACCTGAGGAGGCAAGGGTCCATGCGCGCGCGAGGTCAACAGACGGGGGGGAGGGACGCTGGGAGAGGGAGGGGACTCGCGGGTCTCATAGCTGGTTGTGACAGAGGAAGGGGTGAGGGGATATAGTGAGGAACGGGCGCAGGCGCGTGTGGCGATGGCAGAGGAGGTCGCGAAGGCTGCATGGTGGCACACTCCCGGGCATTGACATTTGCAGCGGCCGAGCGTGCGTCTGGCTTCGCACGTTTGCCAGATTGCTCTCCAGCCCCGTAAGGGTCCTCATTCTCGTGATTGCGCTTGCAGTTGATCTCGCCGATGTTGCGTTTGAGCCCCTGGAGTACCCCCGCGAGGAAGACAGCCATGCGTACAGCGTCACAACCAAGGAAGAGTTGTTGGACTGGGTGAAGAATGGCGACCAGACGTACCGCAATGTGAGTCCCTTGCCGGAGTAGAGGAGTGGAAGACGGCCGTCACGTGACCCTGGCACGTGGCCTGCCTCGACTTGTCCAGAAGGGTCCAGATGAGCTTGTGCCCGGACCGGCTGATAGCGTGTGATGCGGATCGTGACTCGTGACTGATGTGACTGCTGACCGATGATTGATCGAGAGCCTTATGCCATTGGACACTCGTATTAGGGTTCGTGGCTGTGTATTAGGGTTGCTGGGCTTCAAAGCTCCATCCCTTGTGTATAAGTAGAAGGACGTCTGCATGTAGACTCCTTAGCTTTGATATCTTGAGGAATACCTTCCCTTTCCTGCGCCTTAGCTCCTAGTCCCTGTGTGTGTGCTTGCCTCTTCGCCGTCATCAGCTTTCCACTATAAGTCGTACGCCGACTTCTCCTTCCTCATTCTCGACTTCTGCATCGCCGTTGCCTCTGTTTGGCCTCAAACCTCAGCAAACCGGTCCCAAATCCAAGTCGGATTGATACGTCCCGGAAGGAACGTAACAGCCGATGTGCTCTGCTGTGCGTGCGCTGTCGACCTTGCCGCGGGCCTTGTTCCCTCGCTTGACGCCCATTCGCTCAGCTGTCTCTGTCCAGGAGTGTTGATTCGGAGTGATCTGCTCCCTTTCAGGGAGCTGTGGGCCATCGTTAGTTGCTGACACGACCACTGCAGCAAGATGTGAGTGGACGAGGCGAAGTGATTTCACCGTACTTGAAACGGCCTCGGGGTTCGGCGTTTGCATAAGCAACTTCTGGGACAACGCGATGATCTCGTTTGTCACGGAAATTAAAGACGCCGCGGCGTTCCTGCTTTCGGTGTTCTGTGACACCGGCGCGATCGGACTCGGCAGAGAACTAAGGTTGTTGGGGGCGAGTGGCTCAACTTGAGGCCCCCCAAAGTAATGCTGGGTGGACGCGATGTGCTTGCAAAGTTCGACACGGGGGAAATCCAAACATGTGCACTTCTTATTGAGTAGGTCAACCTCATAGAAATTTTCTTCCTTCGAAGAGCGCACTTGAAAGTGCATGTCTCCAACTTGTGTGATGTACTCACGTGGTGTTTCTGGGGCGCGCGACAGTATTTCACGTCGGCGCCGACTCGCGAGGTCCTCCCCTCGCTTCCAGATCTCTTGCCGCTTTAGGCGGTCTACGATTGCCAGCAGAGCGTCTCCTATGAGCACGGAAATCAGATGGTCCACTCTGCGATTGCGCTTGCCGTCGAGCCATTTAGACTTTAGCACATGGTGATAACTAAGATTTACTAGTCAGATATCAAATATGTGAAAATAAGCGATTACATACGCCTCCAATAACATGTTAGTGTCGCCCTCTTCAAAGATGGTCCGGTCTTGGCGGTAGATGGCGGACCACATCTCCTTCACGGGAATCCATTCCCGGGCCAGGTACTGGGCCACGCTTTTGGGAATAGATTCATCGCTCTGGATATCTTCCCACCAAGATTCAAATTCATATTTATCAGAGGTCCGGACCCATTTTTGGATCAACTCCCACAGATCTTTGAATTCAGTAACGACAAAATGGGTGCGGATGGCCCTGAGCACGTGCCACCAGCAGTAGAAAACACGGCAGGACGGGTATGTCTCGCGTATGGCAATTACCTGCGCTTGATCTCGATCTGTCATGAAAATTGAAGGCGAAACGTCCGGACTTTGACACTTTACGAAATTGATGAAATATTTGATCGTTGCCTGGGTCCCATTGGAGGACAACATCCAGGCAACAGGAACCCCTGATGGAGTGTCAGGCCGCATTACCGGGAAGGGCGAGAAGCACATACCATGGCCCCAATGATCCCGCGCCATGATCGTGAATAATAGTAATCCCTTGTATTGGGTAACGTTGTGTGTCGCGTCAATGCCCAGGAATGTGTTCCCAAGACATCGGAACCATTCAATTTGACTTGTTGTTTGAATACAGAGTGCAAAAAGATCGCACGCGAGATCGGATCCCTCAGGGGGCAAATCTTGCTTACTCTTGTAGAACACAAGATGGCCATCGGCACGTAAATTGTCAGCCCAAATTCGGGTTGAGTTGGCATCATTTGGATCGAGTTCGACGATCTCTCGGTCTACTGCCTTCCTAACCCGGGCGATCTCACCCAGTGTGAGATAATGGTCCCTCTCATCTTCACTGAATTGGGCACGCATACATTTTTTCTGTGGTTTAGGTTAGATTAATTTGTCGGGATAGATAGATTATCACTCACTATTTCTCTATCAGTCAATCCGAATCTGATCAGCCCCGTGATCTGCTCCAGCGTTGGAACGCGTATCCGGACGTATTTGAGATTGTCCTTGCCGGTAGGGTGGGAGTGATCGGGGGAGTACCTGCCGAGAACGGTACCGGTGTGGGGATAGATCTTAATTCTTACGCTGCAGGGACAGCCGCTCTCAATGCGTTTAGTGTCGCTGGCTTTGCGGTCGGTTGTCCTTTCATATTGTTTGGTGCCACTGGTTCCCTGGCGTGCGCAGACGAAAAGATGGGAGCCAGTGAACACTGCGCTCTGCTTTGCGCTTCCGCGTGGTCGCTTCGTATGGGCTGTGCGGAGCTCGATACCGTGAGCGCGTTGCTCACTCTCGCGCCACTTATGGAAATCCTCAAGCGAATCCCATTCAAGATCGAAGCCGTGCTCCCGATCCCAAGTGATGCTCCCGCGCTGTCGTGAAGTCGCAGGATCGACCGGGTTTTGGCGCCTTGGCCGGCGGGCTCCCGCGCATGTGCTCGCGGCGGGTAATTCCGCGTCTGGTGCGTTCGGGATAGGTAGGACGGGCTCACACATAGTGTAGGCGTAGTAGCGAGTGTAGTGGCAGTAGAGTAGTACTATCGCGCCGCCCGCACGCGTGCCCTCATGCGACACATTCTGTGGATTGTGGCCAGTACATTGAAACAATAAACTATTCTAGACATTCTTGGTGTGCAATATTCTGCTCGAGTTGGGGAATGTAAAATCACTGGCATTTGGTACTACAAAATACATTATACAGTAGTTCTACTGTACATCCCGAAGCACGCGTAAGGCATGAAGGGGGGTGTTGCAGGGCACGAGCTGCGGGCGCGGGGCCATGTGCGTTCCTCTCCAAATTTTCGTCCCGTCGCCAAAGCTTCCAGCCTCATCACTTGGAGCGCCTGGATCCAGATCGGGACTGGTACGCAGGGCGCGCGCGGGGCAGGGAGGAACTGCGGGCATGGGGCCATGCGCGTTCCTCTCCAAATTTTCGTCCTGCCGTCGCCAAAGCTTCCAGCCTCATGACTTGGAGCGCCTGGATCCAGGTCGGGACTGGTACGCAGGGAGGTGGAGCGTGCGGGGGGGCAGGAAGGAAGCAATGCTATGAGCATCACCAGAGTGGGCGCGGGAGGGATTGCGAAGTACGTGCGGCGCACCTTCAGTCAGCCCCCAGCAAGTCTTCTCGAAGCGTGCCTATTGGAGGCGTGGCCGTGGCACTTGGGGCGCAGGCGCGGGAAGAACGCGAGGTGAGGAGGGAGCGATGCCGGGGAAGTATCACCCGAGCCACCAATGGGCTACCTGCTGGAGCCCCACATTGTAAGCGTGTTTGCCCAATTCGAATGCAATGACGCACCACTATTGCGCGCTGCATGCCTTCCCATGCTGCCGCCCTGGACAATGCGCGTGCCTACGCGAGCCTGATTCCTGAGGCGCTGCGCCGTTGTGCTGGTTGGGGACACTCGCGGCGTGTAGCTCACTTGGCTGGAGTGGCATCGTTTGTGACGTGCCAACGGAAAGTGTCTAGGGCGAGGCGAGCAGGCGGCGGCGGCGCGGTGGCGTGATTGACGCAGTCGGTGTCGGGAGGGAAGGTGTCCAGGGCGAGGGTGTCAGGACGCTGTGGCGCGGTCAGAAGTCGGGTGTCGGGTGTCGGGAGGGAAGGTCCGAAAATGTGTGGACAGAAACTTGTATTTGTTATCATTTGTCAGGAATTATCATATAAACTATTTCTGTTATCGCGTCGGTTTTCTTTTCGGTCGGAGATTTAATAAAAGTTCTCACGACTGTTTGAGGGACTGCGAAATTACAAAGACTCTCAGCGGCGCCGGCTTTGGTGCGTTAGGCAGAGCCACGACCATGGATGGCGCTGGAGCTGGTGGGGGCTTTATGGGTGCGGGTGCGGTGACTATGGTCATGTTCCAGTCGTTCTTGTATCGTAATGGGGGGCCCAATGACGATTCTCTTCGACCTTGATGTACTCTTTTCATTATACCGTTCGCGTTCCGGACCACAACTTTACTAGCTTTGCACTTCTCTCTCTGTCCGTCTGCTGTGAATATATGTCTTGTTTTTCACGAAAAACACGGGGGTGATGTATGTAAAAAGTACACAAGTGAGCGGCATGGCATGCAGGCCAATGATAAAAATACAGGTCGGATGTTTTATCTTCCTTCTCCTGATCCGTGTGCAACCGACCGACGATCCTCAGTGCGAGGGCAAAAAAAAGTTGCCCTCGGTACCCTGTATCTTCTCGTGGTCGGCAATGTTGGCCTGGGACTCGTAGACCGTAATGGCAGGTTCCTGCTTTCGCTGGAGGTGGCAGAATAATCAATTTCAGATCCACTCGTGTTGTAGATAAGCCATCACCTCGCTCCATTGGCCAAGGAATCCGACGTAATAGATCCGAGTCGTCTCGGCGCCTTGGGACGCTGGGAAGAACAGAGTGACAGAAGACACGTTCGAGAACTTGGCGGGCCTGCGAGTTTTGGGGACGTAAGCTCCGAGTCTCATGGCACAAGGGATCGTGCGTTGGGCTTACTTGACTGCATACTCCCCCACTTCGCGTCCTACTGCAACGTCAAACTGTTGCAGGGGCTCCTTGTCCGTGGCGTCTTCAAAGTCGAAATTGTCCACGTTCGCGAACTGCGGTAGGGTCGTACAGAGATCGCGTAGTGGGAGACAAAAACGCTCACGAGTGCAACTTTGGCAGGCGTCTGGTCGGCTGGACCGGATTTGAGCAGGAGCGAACGCAGCTTCACGGATCCGGTGAAGGGGACACGGATGATGCTGTCTCGTGTCGTTCATGAGTGAGCGGTCGTAAGAATAGGAGGCCCCGATACCGACAGCTGATCGTCCGCGTCCGACTCGATGTACTATGGACGCGTCGAATGAGGCCGACGTTTGATGCGCCACGCAGGATATCGTGGGAAAAACAACACTCACCACTTGTTCGTCCATGCGCTCGTCCCATGGTTTGATCACTCGCTCCCCCCCGTGGTCCGAGTTGAGCGCGACAACGTTGCTGCGGTCGATGTGCGCAAACAGGTTATCGGAGGGACCGCCGTTACTTGTATGGTCGTGGTCGTGGTCACCATCGTGTGCATGTTCGCCACAGTTGTGACCGTGGTTATCATGGTGCGACATGGCTGATTGATTGGACATCGACATCATCGCCGCCCCACAATTATAGCGTCCGTCACGTGATGGCGAACCTCGTCTTTCCCACTGACCACATGGTGCGTAATTTCGTTTTTTGAGCATTTGCATAGAGGATGTATTACTCGTAATTTGCGTTCGATGGCCATCAGCCCTACACCAAAGGGGCACAAACGCCTATGTGCCCTGGGGACGATGGTATGAGACAATTTTACTACCGTTCTGATTTTCTCACCTTGGGCCCTTTCTCACCCGTGATCTCTTTCCATGACTGAACGTTTTTTTACTTCATCTGTTTAGGACTTTATACCTCCCAATGCGTAATGGAACATTGTATAATACAGAGAATATCAACAAGACAACTTCGGTGTCGCAGACCTCAATGCCCTGGCTCACGCTATACACGGTTTCCGTGGCAAGATTTCATCTTCCTATCTGCAGTCTCGTGCGTCTGCCCTCCCCAGATTATACCTTCTGTAACATTCACGGTTCCATGTGCCACAAATAGTAATTATGAGTATACCCCCAAGGGTGGTCAAACTATGGCGTCTTATGGGACTGGAAGTCACTAGATGGTGACAGCAGCCGGATGCTTCCCAAGCCCCGACAAGCTGAGGCTGATGTACACAGAACAGCGCACACCAGATGTGAACGTGTCGAGGACAATGAATACCGCGGTTCCTTCGAAGAACGCGTGTCCTTAATCTCCAGCTCGAATACGCGTGTGAGACCCGATGGTCCGATAGCTTCTGCGGCGATGATGCCGGCATAATAGAGTGATTTTACGTTCGACGCAAGCGGCTGCGGAATCTGCGAACAGTCCAAAATGGAGCGGCTCAGCGCAGTGGGTTGAACCTACTCCGAGTCGTTCAAAACTTAGTGAAGAAAATAGTGCAGCAGAGTGAGTACGATGCGCAAAAATGTACTTGTAACCAAGGCTCTGGAAGTACACCCTCGTTATGCCGAGCTGGCCCGCAAGCAGAGCGAAATCGAGGACGCATAGTGCCGCACCCGCCGTGTTATCACGACATGCATGCTGCTCGTCCCCCTCAAGCACGTAGGCCAGACCTCTTTGTTACACTGCCGCGATGTCCGGCGTAAATCTCGTGAGGGTGCCCCTGATGCCCGACTCGGTGCCGGCGCAAAATGAGCCGCTGTAGTGATCCTGCGAGATCATGCGGCCGTGAACACATGGCTTGATCCGCGAGCCCGCAGGGAACGAATAAATGCCGCTCTTTGCGGCAAGAAGGTGGTAAGCGTGCCAGTGTGCGAAGACGCAAATGCCGCTTCCTGTAGTGGTCCCTCTTCCTGAGAATGTCGTTAGCGGCTGCTGTGACGTCTTACGTGAACGCAGTCCATCTGCGTGTACACGCATGCAGGAAACCGTAGATGCTGAGCTTTTCCCCCCAATACTGACCACGCAAAACCTACTTACTGTAAGACGTATTGCTGAAGGAGCTGTTTCGCGCCCCATTGCTTATGTATAGATCAGCTTCGTTTCCTACCCCAATCGCCTCTAGTGTGACGTCCAAATTTTTGAAAGGCCGCGAGGCAAACGCGTTGGTGATTGCCAGTGGCGGTCGCCTCGAGAAGATGCAGCCGCGAGATTGAGTTGACCGAAATTGACCTCCCAAGTGACTCGTTCCTGTAAATCAATAACCAGAGGAGTGCTGCAGCTACGTTAAATGAATCGGATTTCCAAGTAGTCACCAGGGGGGAGCAAAGGAGTAGAAATTGTCCCCGACGACGTCCTTAGTGGACCCAAGACAAGGCACCGTCGTCGAGATTTCCAGAAATTCACTGTCTGAAAACTGGGCAAACGACGATGTTTATGAGAACCGGCTGGACGGAACTCGCACCCGACGACAGCTGTGTACCTACACTGACGGGTCAAAGTTGGTGCGATCCTCCAGATCCTGATTATCACGGGTTCTCCTGCAAGTCATCCAACGTGTTGGGTCCCTGATGCCCCTCCCAATCCAGTCGGCCTACCTATCTTACCCTAGAGAAAACGAGACGAGTGAGCGCGACAGTACTTGCGCATACGGCGGGGCGGTCAGCGGGATGGTGACCGTGACTGCCTGCGTTGACGACAAACAAGTCCAATTCAGTACGAGCAGAAGTAGCAGCTTCGCGCGACTGGCGGGAAGACGACCATAGTGGGAACGCCTCGGGATGCACCTTGCATCCGGGGACCTTTATATCTATACGAAACAACAGATGGAAAGGATAGTTGTGCAGGTCATGAGGACTGTCATGCCAAACCCACGATAGCGATCGACTGGATTTCGGGCAGTGTGATGAGAATGTGAGATGCACACCAAAGGGGAGCATGACGCCCCCTGTTGTATGTGGGAGTTAACGTGCATCGGTGAGCGAATGAGGACCTTAGTCGGCCACAGGTTCAATGAAACACTCCCAGAAGGCTTCTGAACGCGCGCGTTGGATGTCCGACATAGTAATAATACATCCAGATTACTGAATACCGTTACATTTACCGTGTTTGCAAGGTCCTCCCACTGAAAGGACTCATCAACACCGCGATCAGCGCACGAACAGAAGGGAGGGGCGTACGTCACAGTCTTTCTTTCCGAACTCGCAGCCTCCGTTTTGGCCCTATTCAGCACTTTCTGGAACTCGGACACGCGGTGACGCATACGGGATTGCATGTAGGCTTTTGAACACTTGATGTGATAGTGGAGATAGTCGCGGAAGAGCTCGATGTGCGAGATGGTGCCAGCGGCGACGTTGAGATTGGTAAAGTGGCGCGGGAAGAGGACAAAGGTAACATAGCCGACATCCTCTGAGTCTTTTAGACCCGGGACCTGCCTGATTTCAAGTGGAGGTTCACGGTTTGTGAAGAGCACCTGGGGTGCGTTCTGAATCTGTGGTAGCCGTCGTGCGTCCACGAATTCCTGGGGGCATAATTAGCTTTTTGAGTGAATCGCTCGACGTGTATTGAGAGAACCTGTAGGAAGACCCTTCCAAAGATGCGGTCTGTCTCTTCCCGGAAGACTGTGGAGAAGATGACAGTGACTCGGTCGTGTGCAGCTTGGATATAGATAGCTTCCTCGTTGCGATAATGTATGGCCATCAGATCTCCTTGTCCAGAAGCAGAAGTTTCAAGCTCCTTCTGCTTTTTGAATGCTAATTCGAAGGGCGCCGCCAGCGCATTTCGCTTCATGAGTGCAATGGAGTGGATGAAACTGTCCCTTTGCTCTTCATGACGGTCAGTAAGGTAGATAAACCAAGCCCCCTTGAAAACTCACCGCCTTCGGGAGGTGCCGTATCGAGATCGATGACGAGGCTGACATTGTACTCTGGCTCTGGTTGCGCCTGTACGAGCGACCCGTACTCTCTTCGAATGATGTCGAGAGCGCCATAGCGAACGAGCTCGTCCCAGCAATGAATGTGCATGGAAAGAAGAAGTGCGGTTTTGCGCTCGGGCGTGGAGAGGTGGAACCTGACACCATCGAAATCTACGAATTGCACATCGAGAGAGGTGGGCCTATATGATAAGGTAAGATCTCAGCGCCGGAGAGATATGTACATTGGGGTGGTTGCACACTTTGAGAATTTGTCCACCAAGGTCGTTTGGATAATATAGTTATGCGGCTATTGATGAACAGTGAGCAACGTCGACACGGACGAGGAAAGGGCGAACCTCGAGCAGGATCATTGTTGATGAGTAGGTGGGTGATTGACTTTTGACTTGATAAAGCCGTGCCGGGCCAAATAACGGTAAAGCATCACATTACATTTACCGTGGACCAAAAAAATAGTGTGCAACTCTACACTGCAACAAGCGAAATTACACGCAAGATGGGTCAGATATCCCCTCCTCAACACCCTTCCTAGCTCACAATGTTCTCCCAGCGCCGAAAAAGGGTCAAAAAATGTCTTTGAACGAGTTCCTGGGTGATAATAGTCAGCGTTCCCAAGCCATCCTCCACTTGCAATTTTTAAAACTGATGGCGCTACAGCCTTGGGTTCTTGGGCGGATGAGATGGATTCATTGCCGACAGCCCGTACGTACTCTCGTGTGGCCGTGCGCTTGGCCTTACCTCCTTTGACCCCACAGCTGCTGCGAGAGGAGATGATGATCGCGGAGACCGCCGAGGAGGGAGGGACGATTTTCTATCCTCTAGGCGTGAGTCTTTCGTTTCTGTCGCTTCATCTGGTCTCCATTAACCGGATTTGCCAACTCAAGAGGATAGACAGGCTTTCCCTCCAAGGGAAGACCTTCCCTTGCCCACTCAGCCCCCCTATACGGCTTTCGTTGGAAATTTGGCCTTTGACCTGACCGAGACCGATCTCGAGACCTTTTTTGATGGCTTGAAAGTGCGCTCACGTGTCGGACTTTATCCATGACGCCCACTCACCTTTCAGCTCCTGTAGACGAAATCTGTCAAGGTTATCAAGGATCGTGATGAGCGGCCGAAGGGCTTCGGCTACGTAGAGTTTGAGGATTTGGACGATCTTAAGGCTGCTCTCACAAAGACCGGATCGGTGAGCTTTTCTTGTAACTTACCAAATCGTGTCCTCAACCAGACGTGACGTATAGACTTTGGCGGGACGAACGGTTAGAGTGAGCGTCGCCGAGCCCCGTATGTCTATTTCATCTAAGGTTGGGATCGCCCATCTGACGGACGTATCTTAGCCAAGGAGCGTTCTGGTCCAGGTGGCTTTGATGACCCGAAGTTCTCCGGTGAATGGCGACGGCAGGGACCTCTTCCTGATCGGGATTCTTCACGTAGGCGTTATGATGGACCGCCGGCTGACCGTTCGGCCGCGGCACCTACTTCAGTTTCTGAAACTTCTAGTGACTGGCGTTCTAATCGTCCTGCGAGGCTTCCTCCACCTCCTGAGTCTGAAGGTGCTTCAAGACGCAAGAACTCGTCCTCCTTTGCCTCGGAGAGCGCGGCGGACAAAGAAGAGACGTGGACTATCGGCAGCAAATTCAAGCCGAGTGAAGATGAGGGGACGGGCCGTAAATTTGGCTCGTTCAGAGCCCGCGGTGATATGCCACCGCCGTCTGGCCCACCCGAATCCTCTGCAGATAACGACTGGAGGAGCGCGCCACGAGCGGGTCTCTCGTCACACAGTAGCACATCTCGTATGTCGATGATCACCTTCCCCTTCGGGTTATTTGCTCACTTGGAGGTCACCCAGCGACATCGTCCACTCCACCTACTCCCCAGATCACCCGCCGGAAACTTGAGCTCTTGCCACGCTCGGGGAATACTTCTACAACGCCCTCTCCTCTTGCCTCTCCCAAAATGGCTCAGAGCAACCCCGCCAATCGGCCTAGCCCCTTCGGTGCCGCTAGGTTCGTGTATTCAGCACCGCTTGCCTTATTCACATGCTGACGGGGGTTCTAGACCAGTGGATGTGACGGCAAGGGAAAAGGTCATCGCCGAACGCCTCGATAAGGAACGCGAAGTCACTAAAGATCGCGCTGGGCAGCATTCCATGTCGCGCAGCAACTCGCGTCAAGGAGCGCCGCGGACGCCGCCTTTCGGCCGCAGTGGCGATATATCGCTTCCTCCTTCGCCGCGGGTGTCACACGATACGAGTATTCGCCCTGCTTTCAGTTTTGCGGCGGCGGCTGGTGGGAAGAGGGACGAGGAATCCAAGGAAGATGAAGGTCCAAAAGTGAACGACGTCACAGAACAACTGGGAGAGGTCACCATCTAATTATCCCCAACTGAAATGACACGCGTCTCTACATGATCTCACTATCTCTTTTACTTTTTGGATCTCGCTTCTCTCTACTCACGTCCTCGCATACCTGCACGCAAAGCATTTTTCTGCAGAAATTATCAAAGTTTGCAGTTGTAGCCGCGCCTTTGTCTGCCTTGTAGTTGACATTGTACAATGCCCGAGTTTGACGATTTCCTTCTCACGAAGTAACTTTATATTAGTCTCGTTTTACACGGACACCAAGTCGAGTCAATGTGGAGTAGAGAATAAATTCAAAGATTATCGTTTCCTGTGCAACTCTGGGTCGACGAACTTCATCCTTCCCCGTCCTAGGTGCGAGTCATAAGTGACGCCGAGAATAATGAGAGAAAAAATACCTTTGAACCGCACGCCGTTTGCAGACGGCGTCTCTTGTTCGTGTTGTCGCTTGAGCCGCTCCAGTTCGCGCTTGCGCTCGGCTTCCAACCTCTCGTTCTCCTCGCGCTCCAGCCGTGCATCATATTCTTCTTCGGTCTCCTTCCGCTCCCCAGAGGGCTCGCTCTCCTCGATAGGTGCCGGCTTTGAGAGAGGGCGTTCCTTGTCCTGTCGGTGTTTACGCTTGTGCCTCCGTTTGTGCCGCTTGTCATCCTCCTCGCCCTCGCCACCAGAAGACGGAGGGCGATGACGACGCTTGTGTCGCTTGCGGCTCTTCTCGCCCTCACCGTCAGATGCATCCTCAGATTCGCTAGCGCTCACAGAGAGCTCTTTCGCTGCCAAAGTAATCTAATAAGTGATGGACTTTTTTTTTTTCCAAAATAAAAAGGAACACACGAACGTGGCGGGGCATGTTTCTTCCGCAGCTCGAGCTCACCGCAGTTGAATATGATCACGGGGACCGCAGGCCGATCTTTCTCGTCTGTGGCCACTTGCGCGACCTTGCGGACCACGTCGTCAAAGCCCCGAATGACTTTTCCAAAGACAACGTGCTTGCCTATATTTACGTGTGCGTGAGCCCAGCTCAATCCAGGGGACGAGGGGGACACGTTACCGTTAAGGTGGGGGCAAGCGTGCAGGGTGATGAAAAACTGCGAGCTGTTGGTGTTTGGACCACGGTTGGCCATGCATAGTAACCTGTCATGATGAATCCAACTTATAATGCAGCGCAACCAGAGGTAGGTTAGAACTGACCCTTCGGCATCCAAAGGATGCGTGAGATCTTCGTCAGCGAAGGGAGCGCCATAAATCGACTCTCCACCTGTCCCGTTCCGTTTTGTAAAATCTATCGGACGGTCAGACTACAGCGGCGCGTGAAACGCGGGCCAGTGGGGTACTACCTCCACCTTGGACCATGAAGTCGGCAATCGAGCGGTGAACAATGCTGTTCTTGTAATACAACGGTCGGTCAGAGAGGGGGGAGAGGCCTTTCTCGCCAGTACATAGTGCACGGAAGCTAGAAGGAGATAATTAGCCCGTGTGTGAGAAAATAAATGGTGAGACGTGCTTTTCTGATGTCTTGGGAACAATGTCGTTGAACAGCTCGAATATTACTCTGCGAACCTGTTAGGTGGAACAGAAGAGAGCAGACTTGAACATACTGACCTTCCGACTGGAGAGCCGTCAATGGAAAAGTCCATAAAAACCCTTGAATGAACCATGGTGCTCGGAGCTCTCGTGAGCGGCGTAGACTCGAAGGACAAGAGAAGCGGGACCGGGCTGCCAACAATTGTAATAAATTACATAATTTACTTTAGCTTAATGGACATGGAGCATCGCGGCATGGCAGGGCCGCCGCGCGTGAGCTAATTGGGAGGCATCACAACGCAATCTCTCCTCTCTCTTCCCTATACCCACCCTCTCTTCGGTCTGGCTACCGTATGACGCGCTGTCATAGCTCCTTTCCTTAGTTTATATCATAGGATGCGTGAATTCAATGCGGTTGTCCTTGGTGGTCGGTCCCTCTTCCTTTAACTCAAGCGGCGTGCCACACAACTAATTTCGGCGCCAAGCTGGAGGTGTTGGAAAGTCGGCTCTCACCGTTCGCTTTATGAGAGGTGAGTTTGTCGAAAACTATGACCCCACTATTCAAGGTGCGTGCGCTCACCCCACACGTGTTTGCCTCACCTGATGCATCCGAACAGAGGAATACAGGAGGTCAATTGAAGTTGATGGGGAACTGACGTGGGTGGGTATTGTTTCCGTTAGTGCCGATCGAGCCGCCTACATTACCGGCGGCTTGCAACGTTCTCGCTTTCCATTGCGGTAGACTTTTGCCGTGGAAAGCATCACCTTATCTCCATACTAATAGTGCCCCCGTGGATATAGCTCGAGGTCCTCGACACTGCCGGTGCTGAACAATTTACTGCTCTCAACGAACTATACATTACTTCTGGCCGCGGCTTCATTCTCGTATTCAGGTATTTTTCCATAGCGAGTGTAGACTGGACTCCTTAGCTGACTGCACGCTTACATTTAGCCTGACTCTTGAAGCCAGTCTGCGAGAAGTGACGAGCCTTAGGCAACAAATTCTCCGCATAAAAGGGGAAAGTAGTGTGAGTGATCGGCGACTGCCAACCTACCGCCACTGATGCTTTGTCGCTCGGTTATTACAGGGAATTCCGATGGTACTTGTCGGTACCAAACTTGATCTTACCAACGAGCGTGAGGTTTCGAGCGCTACCCTACGGGAGCTCGCAACGCGTTGGAAGATCCCCGTGTACGAAACTTCGGCGAAGCGGGACTGGGACGTGCGGGAAGCATTCGAAGATCTTGTTCGACAAATGCGCGAATATTACCCTGTTGAACCCCCAAAGAAGAAAAAAAAAAGGGGCCTTCGCGGAAAGAGTCCTTGCATTATGATGTGAGAAGGACACACAACATCGTTAGCTTTCGCTCGTTTCTTGCTCTCCAAGTTTTCTTTGACATGATTCGTGGTTGTATCTCGGCTGACTATTGTCTTGAATTTGGATCTAATTATATATATACACACGAACGATCAACTTCTCGTTGTCCTTACCCTCCTGGATACCGTATTTCATATAATTATTTTCCTGTCCCGGATCCTTTCCTTTTCGCAATGCTCATAATGCAATACCGTAACAGTGACGGGGATCACTGCGGCATTTTACAAAGTAACTGGGGTTCTCAAGGGCCGGTTCAGAAAACCTGACCAATCGGGTTTCACGGTGGCAGTGCCAAGTGTCCCGCATTGGTCCCGCAGACCCCATGTTTCAGAGTGTGACTGTGACTGTGACTCTGAGTCAGGTGCCACGGTGTATTCGTAAGCAGGGCGTGAGAACGAAAATCAGCGGGTTTTCCAGCCACCGGACTCGCGGTTTGTTTCTCTGTCCTTTCATCATCATCCACACCCCACACCCTCCACCCTCTTCTCGTCCCTTTGTCTCCCCAAAGTTCAGATTCTTCAGTTCCACCCGTCTCTTAGAAAAGGTTTTTCATAATGGTAAGAGTATGTCGTCCAACAGCCAATCGCTCCGCCTAACACTCGTTTACTTCTTCTCCTAGTCTTATGGCAATAGTAATGGTTATAGTAGCTATGGAGGCTATGGCAGCGCCGGCGGTGGCGGTGGTGGTGGCGGCGGCGGTTGGGGGGGTGATCGAATGAATGACAACCTCGGTGGCAGCCTCCGTACTATCGATTGGAGTCAGCAAAAGCAAATTCCCTTTGAAAAAAATTTCTACGTTGAAGATAAGCGCGTCAGCGCACATTCCGACCGCGAGATTGAAGAATTTCGCAGAGTCAAGGAGATCAAGGTGCGGCTCATTTTCAGTTGCTATGGGCTACACTTTTCTAACTTTTTATCTTTCTCAGGTGCAAGGGCATAATGTGCCTCGCCCCGTGTCTTCATTCGACGAAGTTGGCTTCCCCGACTACCTTATGGTTTCCATTCGTGCTCAAGGCTTCTCAGAGCCAACCCCCATTCAGTGTCAGGCTTGGCCCATGGCGCTCTCAGGAAGAGATGTCGTAGCCATTGCACAGACTGGTAGTGGAAAGACTATTGCTTTCGCCCTTCCTGCTATGCTTCACATCAACGCGTAAGCACTGCTCATTTGAACAAAATTTTCATGTTGACCCCTGTATCAGACAACCTTTATTGGCGCCGGGAGATGGCCCAATCGCCCTTGTTTTGGCACCGACACGTGAACTTGCCGTTCAGATTCAGCAAGAGTGTACCAAGTTTGGGTATGTCAGCGCACCTACTTCGCTTCGATTTCACCCTGTTTACCTTCCCAGGTCGAACTCGCGTATTCGTAATACTGCCATCTACGGCGGTGCGCCAAAGGGACCGCAAATACGCGATCTCCAACGCGGTGTCGAAGTCGTGATTGCCACTCCTGGTCGCCTCATTGATATGTTGGAAAGCCAGAAGACGAACCTTCGCCGTGTCACCTATCTTGTCCTAGATGAGGCGGACCGCATGCTAGACATGGGTTTCGAACCTCAGATCCGTAAAATTATTGGTCAAATTCGCCCCGATCGCCAAACACTCATGTTTTCGGCGACGTGGCCGAAGGATGTGCAACGTCTAGCTACTGTGTGTGCTTCCTTGATGATCCGTTTTCGGTTGGCCGAACTGACCTCCCACCTTTAAGGATTTCTTGAAGGACTTCATACAAGTCAATATTGGCTCAATGGAGCTAACGGCCAACCATAACATTACCCAGCTTGTTGAAGTCTGCAGCGACTTTGAGAAACGCGCAAAGTTAATCAAGCATCTTGATGTCATCAGCGCCCAGAACGCCAAGGTCCTCATTTTCGTTGGTACAAAGCGTGTCGCGGACGAGATCACAAAGTATCTTCGTCAAGATGGCTGGCCTGCACTCGCCATTCACGGCGATAAGGAGCAGTGCGTTTTTCTCCTGTTGTTACCAATCCCGTCTTGCTGATAATTTTTGCAGGCGCGAACGTGACTGGGTCCTTGGCGAGTTCAAGGCCGGCCACTCTCCGATCCTCATTGCAACAGATGTTGCGTCTCGTGGCCTCGGTATGTGTTTCTTGACTGTCGCAAGTGCTCCGACGTTACGTCGAGACACTATGGGTAACAAACAATTGGCAAGTGGCCTCATTTGGCCGCTGTGCTGCTTTGTTGTGCTTGTTCGCTGGTATGATGATGGGGTCCGTTGACACTACACACCTCATTGGTGGTGCTGCGGGCCTGCTGTGTGTTTCCTTGACACAACTCATCTACCAGGTTCCTGGGTACGTCTCCAGTGCGTTGCAGGGCGAGGAAGATTTCGTGCATAGACAAGTTAGGGGCCCAGTTCCTTGCCTAGGTGCCCGTAATCCCGCTGGACCCATCGGTAGGCGTCACAGGCGCCAACCATGGTTTCTGGGCCCCATGAACAGTGTTCGTTGGTGGTATAGCGGTTGTGGACTTGATCAATGCGTGCACAAGACTCTTGCCCGTCTTTAGCCTGGATGCGATGTGGCGTGGCCGTTAGCCCGTTACATATACCCTTGGACATAGTACACTGGCTGTTTGTGATCTCTGTCTTCGGCGATGTCGTAGTGCTTGCCATCTTTACCGTATTCGTTATTAACGGGCTGCGTCTGTGTTTATGTGTTCCTTCTTTGATCCGTTCTGCGTTTCTGCAATGCCTGCTCTTCTACCTCTGCAATCCTCAGATGTCAAGGACGTGGGCTATGTCATCGTAAGGTTTCCCCATTGTCCTTGTTTGCATTATTGATGGTCCCCACAGAATTACGATTTCCCGAACAATTGCGAAGATTACATCCATCGGATTGGTCGCACTGGGGTGAGCATATGATATATTTTTGTTTGTGAACGGCAATTTGACTCCTTTTTCGCCCAGCGAGCCGGTATGAAAGGGACATCCTATACTTACTTCACCACAGAGAACGCGAAGTCAGCTCGTGATCTCGTCGCGATTCTCAAGGAGGCCAAAGCTAATGTTCCCGCTGCCCTTGAAGAAATGACGATGTTCGGTGGCGGTGGCGGTGGTCGCAGTAAGCTATAGATCAGCTTTTTAATGGACCACCTACTTATTATTTGTGCAGGCCGTTATGGCGCCGGCAATCGTCGTGGTGGAGGTGGTGGTGGTGGTGGTGGTGGTAGCGGCGGGTACGGCAACTCGGACTACGGGTATGGTAATCGCGACAACGGCTACGGCAGCAAGGGCGGTGGCGGTAACCGATGGTAATGAGACAGATGACCCTCTTATCAGCTTGTTACCGCTGTCGGGTACGTCTGAACACTGTTCATTCTGGACTTGATGCCCAATGCACGCCTTCCTACTCGTCTTTTACATTCGGACAGCCGTCGTTCCAGTCATTATATGCAAATAGACCGCTTGGGATATGCTACGTTTAGAGTTTGCCATAATATAGGTCTTTTTTTTTTTTTTTTGGAGGGCGTTCTATATTCTGGAAGGAAACACGCTATTTAAAGTATGTACTTTCCATATCTAGTCGTTAGGCAGCAGGAGATTGTAGGTATCAGCCCTACCTAACACGCGGAAGCCGGGCCTGGGCCCGGTGTGAGGGAAAATACAAATTAAAGTACACCCCTGATGTAGGGGTAGTGTGGGACTCAATGCACGTTGTGCCATCGTTGGCCTGGTACCGATGTGCATTCCTACCCACTAAAACCTCACGGTCGAAGATCCACCTATCCGGCAGACTAGAGGACTTCTTCAGTGCTTCTTCCCAGTTGCCTCCAGGCTGGGGGAACAGAACGGCTTTCTTTGTTCTGTTTACTAAAAGGGTTTGTGGACTTGGAGGATTAAATTATTATTAAGAACTTCCCCGGGGTTACCTCCATGAGCCGGGGTGCGACGCGTTTCTGTTTGGCTAAGTTGTGTGTTGTTTGGTCGTGCTTGTGACAGCGGGGGTCGGAGATGGAAACCCCGGGGCCAGCACGCTCTGAATTCCCTCAGGTCGAGCAGCGCTCCGGAGCTCACTGCCAAATCAGGCCTTATGCTTATCTCATCGCTTGCTGGCAGTTTGGTGTTTGTTTTAGTATGGTCGTGTTTGGTAGTTGTTGTCGCACAGTTCGTGTTCCGAGTTCGACATTCGATGTTCAACGTTCAACGTTCAACATTCAGCATTCGGTGGGTAAACAATAGAGTAGGTACATTATTATGCCTGGTAGGGCATTTCTAATATGGTGGGCTTCGATCGGTTTTTTAAAGGTGTGGAGGGAATCCTTGCCCAGGTGTGGGAAAAACCGCCCATGGTGGTGGTTGCGGTTCCTCATAATATAGGTCTCCTTCATTTTGTAATGTATTGCCTTACCTGATTGTTGTTGATGGAGAGCACGGTATGTGTGATAGGTAAAGACGGCCAAAATAGCTCAAAAGGCAACCCTTTAGTAGGATGGGCAACCCCATTACCGAGGTACGGGTAAAGACGGCAGATGGCATATGGGATAACGTTCCGATAGTGGAGTTCCTTCCATCCTCCCTCACATCATGGCCACTGCTGATATCGTCAAGGAAACATTGAATGTTGCCGGTCTGTCCACGAACGTGTACACACGAGCCAACTTGCGCGAAATACGTTCCTCAGAGCCCATCGTTGTGCTGTTCTTCCTGCACGGAAGGACCGAGTCGGCTGATCTGGCTGATCCTACCGCGCGAGCTGCATTTTCATGGGCAGCCGAGAAGGAAGCTACTTCACGAGAGGCACCCCGTGACTTCATTGTGGTTACCTTCGTATGTGGCCACTCCAGCCCTGCAGAGGCCAAGTGGTTTATTCTCGGCTTCGTTTCCACGGTAGGATCAACGGAACCACGGCAAGAGGATGGTGGACCAACGAGGGAACCTGGGATGGAGCAAGAAAGCGGACCAACACAACGAACGCCATGCGCAAGTACCCAATCGGCGTCCCCTTCTGATGAAATTCACTGACTAGCCTTCTCCCTCCACCAATTCGCACAGCGTCGACATGTATAGCATCTTGAGTAAACCGGTGCCTCTGGTCCACTCTCATATAATAGACGTGACGAATTACTTGTAGTCGGCGCGGTGAAGGACGTTTCCTTCCTGATCGACGTCCTCCCGTCGTACGTCTTTCCTCACGACGAGCGCACCATCGGCGAATGGGTCCTCGCGGGCTTCAGCCTCGGAGGGCATGCGACATGGCTTGCGCTCAGAAACGGTACGTCACCCGTCTTCACGATCGCACGCAAGCAGCGTAGCAGCCGCATAACGTACGTTCATTTCATCAGAGCCGAGGATCCGCATAGGCATCCCAATCTGCGGCTGCGTGGACTATCTCGCGCTGATGGAGCAGCGCGCGGAGAAACTCGGAATCCCGCGCACCGCGCCGTACTTTCCCGAATCACTGCGCGCGCTTGTGGGTGTGTACGACCCCGTCACGCCACCGCCCGGTGCGTTCGTGGGGAAGCGGATACTGGTGCTCTCGGGGGCGGACGACCCGCTCGTGCCGTGGTCGGTGTCACGCGCGTTTGTGGAAACGCTGGACGTGGGGCCGCGCGGGAAGAAGGAGGTCGTGGTGCAGCCAGGGACGAAGCACGAGTACACGGACGAGATGAGGGAGGAGCTATTCAGGTTCTTTTGGGAGGAGGCTCTGGTCATTCGGCAGGAAACCTAGCGCGCATTGATTAGAGAAACGAATTCGCGGATTGAACATACGCCCTAGATTCCAAGCATCCAAATACATTTCATCCCCAATTAAATGACAGGCAATCAGTACCACCAAATTCCAACGTTTTCATCAACACAGTTGACTCGGGCACGTTACCCAAGATTCCAGAGCGCAGCAAGGATAAACATCGATAAATGGCAGACCCAGAAACAAAGGTACTTCGTTACCATATGGGGACCTTTTCGACTGCACTCCGCTACCTCCTCAGACCGCCCTCACGTCGCTCCCTGACCGATGACTAATTTTGTCTTCGTCAGATACATGCAAGAAACATGAACAAATGAGTCCGGTGGGGTGCTCGCAGGAGCTCCTCATAGCACACTGTGTCCGGAATTGGTATGATTATGCTTGCTCATTGGGAAGCCGAGCGGACACCCGATCCAACAATTGTACTTGTACTACTGAGGTTATACAATATCAAAACAGTGTTCGTTCCATTCATTACTGTAAATACGGTGCGCATCTGATTGAAAATACGGTTTCACCATCTGGCCGTGTAGATAGAAGCAACAGACTCAAGAACCCCACATGTACGAGCAATGTACACTTGAATGTACGAACGACAATTGTGTATTTACCTAGATGAAAACAAGACCACCAGCCTCGGACAGGTGAATGGCTAATTATTAGTATTTGATCAAACGAAAGTAGTCCGATCACGAATCCGAAAATCGCTCACCACACCCCACTTGCGTGCGCTGGTGTCTCAATAAAAACGGTAGACGGTATATACCTTCCGTAATCGCCGGTTGAAATTACAAATCGTACCGGTTCAAGTTCAAGTAACGTTATGATCCGACAGTAGACTAAAGTCATAAGGACAAGGTTCCATCCTCGGGCCCGTCTCTCACGTCACTGGCATGGCCACCTCTGATGTCGTGAAAGAGACATTGAACGTCGCCGGTCTGTCCACGAACGTGTACATACGAGCTAACTTGCGCGACAAACCTACGTCGGGACCCGTCGTTGTGTTATTCTTCTTGCACGGAAGGACCGAGTCGGCCGATCACATCGATCCTATCGCGCGAGCTGCGTTTTCATGGGCGGCCGAGAAGGAAGCTTCATCGAGAGAGGCACCCCGGGACTTCATCGTGGTCACCTTCGTATGTAGTCACTCCGTCCCCACAGAGATTATTCTTAACTTTGTCCCCACGGTAGGATCAACGAAACCACGGCAAGAGAATGGTGGATCAACGTGGGAACCTGGGATGGGGCAAGAATGTGGACCAACACAACGAACGTCAGGCGTAAGTGTCCAGGCGGCATCCCTTCCGAAGCAATTCGTACCAGTTGCTGACTACCCTTCCCCCCACCAATTCGCATAGCGTTGACATGTATAGCACCTTGAGTAAATCGACGTCTCTATTCCACTCGTATAATTGACCGTGACGAGTTGTTTGCTTTGGCTGTAGTTGGCGCGGTGAAGGACGTTTCCTTCCTCATCGATGTCCTCCCGTCGTATGTCTTTCCGCACGACGAGCGCACCATCGGCGAATGGGTCCTCGCGGGCTTCAGCCTCGGAGGGCACGCGACGTGGCTCGCACTCAGACACGGTGCGCTACCCGTCTTCGCAGTCCCAACCCGCGCGTAACCGTAACGCGTGCGTTCGTTCATTTCAGAGCCGCGGATCCGCATAGGCATCCCGATCTGCGGCTGCGCGAACATTGTCACGCTGCTAGAGCTGTACGCAGATAAGCTCGGCATCCCGCGCACCGCGCCGTACTTCCCCGAGTCGCTATGGGCGCTCGTGCGTGCGTACGACCCCGCCACGGCGCCACCCGGCGCGTTCGTGGGGAAGCGCATACTGGCACTCTCGGGGGCGGACGACAGGCTTGTGCCGTGGTCGGCGTCGCGCGCGTTTATGGAGGCGCTGGACGTGGGGCCGCGCGGGAAGAAGAAGGTCATGGTGCTGCCAGGGAAGCACGGATGTACGGACGAGATGAGGGATGAGATGTTCCGATTCTTTTGGGAGGAGGCACTGGTCACTCGACAGGAGACCAGGATATGCGCGCTTTGATTAGATAGGAATGAATCTGCGGTCATTGAACATACACCCATATTTTTCCCCCTAGATTCCTTTCCTGACATTGTCGAAATTATCTATTTTAAGGTTACCATTTTGATGATATGCGATGGCAACTAGGTGTCGACTTGGTTATGGGCATGTTGTGCGCGAAGGGGAGGCCCGGATTCGTAGTATTCTACGGGTAATTGTACAACATGTGATGCAAACAAGGATGTAAAACTGCAAACCAGGTCAGTGAATTTGTCATGTTGATTTCTATTTATTCTTTTGGCGTGTCCAAGGGGCGGTGCGAGGTGCAACAACTGATACTTCTCTAGCCAGAGCAAAACTTGTACTCTTATTTTTCAGATCCATGGATACATGTAAAAGTAAGACAAAGACGGGCCTGATACTGCGGCGGGCGCACCGACGTCGTCTGGCGAAAACCCGTCCGAACAGAGCGCGCTGGCTCATCGCGATGCCCGACCCCCGTCGGCCGCACCTAGACGGAAAAAAGTTATCCGAAGGGGAAAGAGACGAGCCTCGACTTTGATTGCGATGAAGATGATCTCCCAGAAATGGTCCTCGGCATGGTAGAGCCCTCTTACAAAGATATCTCCACTTCGCCCAGATCTCCCTGATTCTTCCTCTCATCCGCACCTCGCGGATGAACGTTTTTTCTCGCGACACGACATGGAAATTCTGTCGCCATACCAAGAGATAAGGCGGAGGATGTATTGGCTATATTAGATCTGTATTAGTGAGTAAGGACGTTACTGTTTGGTGCAGTGAGTGGTTTGTTGTATACAGCGTATCGTATCCTCGTGAGAAAGAGAAATCCCAGTGGCCATAAGCGTTAGAACGAAAGGGTGCAATTTCACTCTATCGAGCTGTCGTCGACCCATTCCCCCGGTACTTCATCACCCTCTTCGTCGGTCAGGTCGACGATGAGGATTTCTTCGCTCCCTACACTAGCAATGTCATCATCTTCGTTATCGAAAAAATCAAACGACTCGGTGTGCGCACGAAGCCAAGCCTCATCCTCCTCCGTCATGTCGGCTTCCGAGTCCATCCGCACGTGCTTGATCTTCGGCCGCTGGGACAGCAAATGACATACCCACGCGCCACTGAGGCCAGACGTCGTGAGTGTGGCGAGTTTTGGTATGGTGTCATGAGGTTCGTCAACAAGGTTCACCCAGAACAGGTCCGTCCAAAACGGGTATGGCAAGTGGTTGTTGAAGTTGATGTCGAGCGAGACGAGGTTCGAAAGCGCATAGTATAACCTGCTCACCGCCGTGGGGGAACATTGCATGCCGGAGAGCTTGAGGTCGACGAGATTATGGCACAACGAGTGACGTTGGTTGGGGGCCGGCTTGGTCAGCTGCTCGGTGATGAAAGAAGAGTAGTCTTCTTGATCAAAGTTATGAAAGTCCAATGAGAGGACCAACAAGTTTGGGAACACGATGCGTTTTAGGAGCGCAGACGCGTACGATGGTTCGAGGGACGCGAGGCCGAGCTGCCGCACGGACGGGAGCTCGATCACGTTTGCAGGCCAGTCCACCTCGGGGTCGCCGGCAGGACCAGACGCGGAGAGGGTGAGGGTATGTAGATCGGGCGATCCCCGCAGAATGCGGGTAAAGATCTTGTATGGCGGGCGCACGTCCTTCGCGTGATATGCGAGTTCGAGCTCCTCCAGGCCCTGCAGAAAAGCGCATGTCTCCCAGTCGACGTGCACGTCCCGCAGCGTGACCAGCCCCAGTTCAGGCGCACACCCGCTGAACGGGGTAAAAAACGGCTGTTTGAGGTCCACCGGACTGAAATGATCGTGGTTTTTATTGTCGTCGTGGTGGCATAGCCTCAGTGCTCGAAGCTCAGGCGCCTCGAGGACGCAAGACAGCGTGGCCAATGTGTTGTACATGAGGTGGAAATCGTCCACGAGGAGCTCGAAGGTGCGCCACCGCACAGAGTGGGGGAGGATGAGGTCTCGCACGACGGGTAGGTCGGCGGGAGAAACGTGGCAACTCAACTTGTACCCCTTGTCCCCGAGGGGTGCGACAGGGGGACCACCTGGCATCGCGACGCGGTCCTGCGGGGCAACGAGGTCGTTCTCCGAAGACGAGTCCGCTTGATCCTCGGATCCGTCGTCTGGTTTTGATTCTGATTCCGGGTCTGAGTCGATGGTACAGTCGATCTCGATATCCAACGGCTGGTCCTTCGACCGCTCGAGCCAGGCCCGGGACTTATCAAAAGGCGGGCCCTCGGCAAAGTCGAGATAGGTCCACAGGGTCGGGATCCCGATAACGACCTCACGCCATCGTCGGCAGACATGAGAGACCAGCACTTGGAATGGGAGACGGGGCCCCTCCTCTTCCACCTCCTCTTCCTCTTCTGCGTTGTCGTCATAGCCGCTCTTTTCGGCCTCCGAACCTAAGGTGAAGATGCTCGAAAGCAACTCATTCGGAAGGTTGTTGACGGGGGTGCCGTCCGAGGGGGGGATAAAGGGATCTTGTCGCAGGACTTTTCTTTCTCTTTGAGATTGGTGAGCTGGGTGACATGGTCCGTGGAAGACATCGCCATTGATATTGGGCTTGTGCTCTGTGCGATCGGGAGATGAGGGACCATCGCCACTGTGACCATCGGGTGTACCCCAGTATTGGTTTGTGCTGAAGGTCATTGAGAAAATCGCAAACGAAAACAAAAGCAAGGTCTAGGGGATGTGCCCACATGCTCACAATACGCAACGGCAAGGCGGGCCGACGTTGCTTGTAGATCCCGCCCACTTCAGTCCCAATCACCGAGTGTTCGGTTCCTATTTTCTTAATTCTTCCAGCGGCCACCGGAAACGACGGACGGCGAATTTTCCCTTGTGCATCCTCTATAACCTAGCGATTCTTGTTGTACGACAGAGTTATCAACCTGCAAGCAAGGAAGATCAAATGTATTAACCCAAGAACTCAAGACACGCTTGGGCAGCAAACAGAACGGCCATCAATCCAGACCCGTAATTTATGTCTTTCTTTTTCGATAACCACCGGCTAACGGGCTAACGACACCTGTCCACTGAGCCGACTAGAGTGAATGATGGGATTCCCAAAGACTGTCCTACATTTGACTAGTATCAGCGGAAGTGTGATGCTAGTGACAGCGGGGGATGG
Source organism: Lactarius pseudohatsudake (assembly GCA_021525015.1). Classification (NCBI taxonomy): domain Eukaryota; kingdom Fungi; phylum Basidiomycota; class Agaricomycetes; order Russulales; family Russulaceae; genus Lactarius; species Lactarius pseudohatsudake. Next base: position 78,297 of record JAKELH010000252.1, on the reverse strand, counting down.
GTGGCATGCTATTACAAGTCAACGGGGGTGGGGGCGGTGTTCGGGTCTACAGATGAAAGGGGGTGTACCTATCTCGTGCCTCCTTTGCATGCAATGGAGGGAGAAAAGGGGGCATGCCCCTTCACGAGTAAAGAGGGGGGCTGTCCCGCATTCTAAGCATTACTTACGTTATTTGCCTTTGTTTGTACTATATTTAAGCATCGTAACTCCAGTGTCCTTGGGTCGATCCTCTGAAAAGCCAGACGAATCCAACAGTTACATTGACCTTCATATGGACATCTCCATCACATCTCTTCTACTATTCGCCATCTTTCTCGTTCTCAGTTTTTTCTTTCTCAGTTTTTTTTTCCTCATCGCTGTTCCTGGAGCCCTCGTCCGTCTCAGGGCAAATTACAATCCAAAAGGTCTCCGATTAGATCCAGAAGATGGCGTGCAGCCCCATACTGGCCCTGTAATAACTAGCTTCTTCCTTATGTTATCCAGAGTTCGCAGACTCGAGGTAGGTAGCGCTGCTTTTTGCTCCCTCGGTTGGCTCAGCCGTTCATCGATCCAGGGTTGGGCTGGCCTTATGAAGGGCGCCGGTACGCTGACTGTCCGTGCTGCTAGTCGAATCGGCTTTAACCTTTCTACTACCTAACCAGTACCGACATTATTATCCAATGTCGTGCATTCGCACTTTTCCGCCATTTTTCTCGACGCATCAAGTCTACGCAAACATGGCATCTACAACTCCTTCGCTACCAAGATATGGGGCACACTCCTATACAGCATCTTCTCGATGATCATCTCTCTCCCAGCGATGATAATTACTTATAGGTTGGTGTTTTCACCCATGTCACTCCTGCCACATTTATAGCAGATCCCTGCTCTAGGTCAATTATCACTCCATATCAGCTGCCGTATTCCCCCCCGTTACTTTCTCTACGTGTCCTCCTTACGCCCACGGAACGTCGTAAACCTTGGGTCCTCTACCTTACTCCGGGTCTCCTCGCTGCAGAACTTCTGCACATAACATATGCTGTTGTTGGCCTTCCGATCCTTCGCCATCTACTACTTCCCTCGCTTTCTCATGTGGGCGATCCAGTGCCCTACGACCTTTATCCTCGTAGCCTCACAATATACTTGGCTATCTCCCTCTTCAGCACGGCCATTCTATGCCCCCTTGAAGTGATTTCCACTCGTCTCGCTGTACAGCGGAACCACGATTCTGCGGAGTTTAACTCGGTCGCCCAGGAAAAGGTTGGTGGCACCAAAGATCTCCCAGAGTACTCCCCAGATGAAGACGTCATTGGGTATGACCTTTTTCCCTCTCGGCCGCACTCCGGTGTCTGATCTCTCGCACACACACCATATAGACTGAGGAACGATACAGACCCATACTTGGGTCTCAGAGACTGCGCGAAGAAGATAATCGACGAGGAAGGTTGGCGTGCCCTGTATCGCGGATGGTGGTTGACTATGTTTGGCGTCTTCGGTGCATTCGCCCAGCTGATCATCGGTCATTACCTGATTACGTCTCTTCACACGATAATTGTACAGCAAGTTACAAAGAATGCCAACTGACTACATTTTTCCGATTGCGATCCAGGTCTGATGGTCGACGGATCCCATTGGGTCACGTGATACACATCCCCGATTCCTTCCTTCCCTGATTGTTCGGTAGACCGGTGACCGTCTGTATATGAAGGGTAAACCTGCGATATACAGACCGGTACATCTGAGTTTTAATCGCTATGGCGTCTGTCTCCATTGAAAATTTACTTTTATGGGAATCCCCAAAATGGCATCTCGTTATGTAAGTCACTGTAATCTGAACGCGTCTCGATATTGGGACGCGTCGTCTCGCGTCTGTATTGGTGGGCAGATAACTTGAATGAATATATGCACTTCTTCTCTTTCTTTTCTTGAGACATGGACCTCGCGACTGAGCTAGGGCTACGGGATATACAAGACCTCCCTGAGGACATGTTACATTCGACCTATGAGACTCTTGTTCCCTCAGAGCGTCGTCTTCCTGCTACTTTTTGGGCACAATACGATGAAGAGAAGCAGTCTATCGGTCTCCGTGCCTGCCTCCTACTTTGGGTTATCTCAAACTTCGAAGTTCTTCCTCGGGAGTTTCAGGTCACTGCGACGATTGCAATTATGTCTGGACAAGACTCGTTGATTGATGTCGGCACTGGTGCAGGCAAGACCTTGTGCATGATTCTTCCTTGCTTGCTCTCCCCGGATACTATAGCTATCATCTTTTCGCCTTTGAAGCGCCTTCAGTCGGTACAAGTACTTAGTTTTGCTCGTTATGGGATCAAGGCGATCGCTATTAATGAAGATACTCCTAATGACCCTGATCTGTGGCAGGTCCGCGTTTGCAGACTGTCTGTTCTGGATCGCTGTGGCTTATGTGAGGCCTTTAGAGTATCCGCGATGCGGAATATTCGGTTCTCCTAGTGCAGCCGGAGCAACTCTGTATGACCAACGGTCACCTCCCTCGACTGGCGCGTCTGGTTGCCGAGGATCGACAATTCCTGAGGCGTGTTCAGCGGCTGCACGTTGACGAGGCTCATTTCATATACACTGCTGGCCTTAAACACTATGGGCTTCCCGCTTTTCGACCAGCATGGGGTCGCCTGGGTGAGTTCCGGATCAAAATCGGGAAGCAAGTCCCCATGCAGGCTCTCTCTGGGACGCAGCCGCCGCACATCAAGGCGGCGATAATCAAGAGTCTTCTCTTTGATGAATCAAGACTATCCTCTGTTGAACTGACGAGCAACCGACCCAATACTGTCTACGCAACGCATCCGATCATCGGTGAACTCTCGGACTTTCGCAATTTAGACTTCGTCATCCCTGTGCCTTACCCTGCTGGCTGGAAACTACCCAAAACTCTCGTGTTTCATGACAGCGTTGATCAGGCCGGCGAAGCAGCTATGTATCACACAAAGCGACTTCCAGAAGACCTCCAGAAGAAAGGCCTAGTCATGCATTATCACGGGGGCATGTCTAAGGAATATCTGACCAAGGTCTATGAAGATTTCAGCAAATCGGACTAGTGATGGGAAAGTTCGAACTGTTTCAGTTTTGTGTCCCTTTTTGCCAAACCCCAAATTGGACTAGGGGTTCAGTTTGGGGGGTTCTTAGGTCTAGCCAAACCCCTGAACAGAATGAACCCTTGAACAGACCCTCAGTCCAGTTTGGGGCCCAGAAAAAAAGTGCAAAAACCCGAACTGAACCGAACTTTCCCATCACTAAATCGGACGGTCATTGTAGGGTACTGCATGCAACTGAGGGCGCGTCCACGGTATGCTTCGACTACGCCTATCGTCTGTGATTAATATCTGTGATCAGGGATTGGACATCGGGGACATTGAGATCGTTATCCAGTATGGGATAACTTGGGACGTACCGACAGCACTCCAACGAGGTGGACGGGGTGGGCGCAGCTCGACAGGAGAGGCGATATTTCTCATCATGTACGAGCCATGGGTGAAGACGATCGACCTCAAAGCCGTCATAGTCGAGACAGCATCTGACCCGGACCACCCAAACGTCCCGAAATTAACAAAACATTCAACCAAGCAAGCCCGCACTGGTGTTGCAATGATAAAGGTCATCCAGCAGAACGAGGAGTGTCTGCGGCGACTATTTGCAACTTATCTCAACGACCAAGCTCCTGATGGTACGTATCCGTGCTAAGACGACTTGTTGGCGCTGATATTCCACGATCCCTTTAGCACTTTATTTCACAACTAAGTGGTGTTGTGATCGTCACCCCGGGTCCGATTTTCGCCTGTGCACTTTCTTCAAGGGTCGACTTCTCTATCAGGATCCGGATACTTCAGGGCTTTATTATGGTGGTATCGACGAATCTGACCGTGAAGAAATTCTCCCGCCGCTACGAAAGAAGCGAAAGGCCGGCGTCAAGGTCAGGGCGACCAACGAGCGGGCACCGCTAACGGATAGACTCATTGCCTGGCGTCTTCGAGTACACGACAGTGACCCTCTGGCATCTGTGCGGCCGCCAACGTTTATCCTCAATGACTCCAGCATAAAGAAACTGTCTAGGTTACACCCCGCAGAAGTCACAGGCCCCGAGAAAATTGTCAGCGTCCTCGGCGAGACTCAGGAATGGCAGGCCAATTGGTCCGGGCAAGTCTACGAGATTATCCGGGCTTATGATCAAGAACTCGAGGACCTCCGCAAGAAGGAAGCAGCTCGACACAAGGCTCGCCAGAAGCGTGTTAAACAAGACCAAGACACAGCCAAGTTCGCTGAGGAATCCAACCTGACAGAGGAACGCATCCGCCAGGAGGTCTTGCAGCGACATCGCGCAGCCGTGGGACTCGGAGGGACTCTGACGATGCGAGAGGCTCTAGACGATATCACGGAGAACATCCCTGTTCGTCGTAGTACTAGGCTACAAAACTTGAAGTAGTAGTTCGTACAATCTACTCCGCCGTCAACTCGTCTGAGTCGTCTGTTGAGTCGTCTGCATCACCATCTCCGTCTGGGTCTACCGCAAGAGCCATTTGTGGCTAGGGATTACCACGGGTCGGCAAAACCCGTACGGGTCACGGGTACGGGTCACGCGGGTACGGGTCAGGGTAGCCATTCTCGGACCCGTGCCAAACCCGTACCCGTGGCACGGGTACCCGCGGGTAAATTACAACTGGCAACATGCCACTCACGACTCATTTCTTGCTTTCGAAAACATTTCGGACTGCATCGGATCGTCTTGGTGTGGCTAAGCTGCCATACCGGACTCATTCCCACCAACGATATCCAACACCCGAGTCGTGCCACATCGCCATCACTTCACCATCGTCGGCCCATCGATTCCTCCCGCGTTTTCCCCACCCCACCCCATCCCATCCCATTTCTCCACGTGCAATCTCTCTCTCTCTCTTCAAGTTTCGTCATCATTATCTCGCCCAGGACGACAACGAGGCGCATTTTCATCTCACAAACATAGACCGGCCGCGCGCTCCCGCGTCTCATGCTGTATCTGTTCGACATGCCCGCATTGGTGGCAATGTAACTAGATGTCCATTTTATCCAGGCCGTCTCCTCTCCTCTCACACTCTTCTAGCACTACAGGTGGCCCATCTGCGCTTCTCACCCTCGCCTCACCTCTACTTCGGTCTCGGCATTCTCACGTCGCTCTATGATCAAAATTCTCCCTTGGAACAGCTTCATACTCCCTCCTTTTGCACATCCTTCGACGCCGAGAACAGCTCTATGGTCAGGCGGGAGGTCGCCATCGGAGACGCCAAGCCGCCTCCCCACGTGTCGCTCAGCAGGGCCAGCACCGCGTAGCACTGGATACGACGATCCAAGTGGTTATTATTCGGTCTCGGTCTCACGTGTATGCTGCAGCCTTTGTTTGAGACGCTAAGTCCTTGTTTTTGCATTCACTACGTTTTCTACTGACTCAATTGTCGTTCCTTTTTTTTGGCCTTAACATAAGGCCCTGACCCCTCAACAAAGCCACATGACGAGGCGACCACGACCGTGCCGGCGGTCTGTGTTGACCCATGACATGACCACGACGGCAACGAGGCGACGGCGACTGCGATGACAGAGCAGTCACGACGACGACGACCGCCGACCGCGACGACACGTGAATACGACAACGATCACGCCGACGAGGCGACCTCTTCGACCCCTTCGACAAGCGATCACAATGACCACGGCGGCCAGGCGACCACGACGAGGCAACTACGACGACGACGGGGGTTACCCGTGGTAATCCCTGGCTTCACCTCTCCCTCATTATTATTCGGTCTCGGCATTCAAGTGTATGCTGCAGCTTCTGAGACGCTAAGTTTTTCTTCTTATATTCACTACGTTTTCTACCGATTTGTTTATTGGCCTAAGCATAGGGCCCTGACCGTTCAACACAGCCACATGACGACGCGGCGACGACGACTGTGCCGGCGGGGCTGTGTTCAAGTTGACCCATGACGTGACCACGTTGGCTGACAACTGAACGAGGCGACGACGACTGTGACGACAGGGCAATCACGACGACATCGACTGTGACCGCCGACCGCGACAACGACATGTCAACGATCACGTCGACGAGGCGGCCTCTTCGACTCCTTCGACGAGGCGACCACAACGACCACGGCGAGGCGACCACGGCGAGGCGACCACGGCGACTACGATGGCAACGGGGTACGATTACGACCACGCCGACAAATGGGTGACTACGACGGCGACGGGTGACCACGGGGAGATGGTGCGACCACGAGAGAACGACAGTGGCAATCACCCTGAGGCGACAGACGATTATGGCAACGGCGGGGCGATGGCGACTGCGGAGGATGCGGAGGCGGCGGAGGCCTCGTCCGCTGCAGCTGCAGAGGCAACGACAACGCAACGCGACAGCGATGAGGCCCTACAATGACCATAGGGCAGCGACGTACACGGTTATTAGTACTAGTGGTATTCGTTTGTATCTGAGATTGTAAATACACCATTGTCACCGCATGCAATGGGCCAATGGCCTCAAGAATGGCCTCTATACCCCTGCGGGTACGGGTAACCCGCCAAACCCGCAAGTACCCACCAAACCCGTGAATACCCGTACCCGTATGCGCGGGTACCCGTACCCGTGGTCGCGGGTACGGGTTTTGACGGGTACGGGTACGGGTAAGGCCGAAGTGACACGGGGGTTACCCGTGGTAATCCCTATTTGTGGCAAAGAATCGAGTTCTTCGTCGTACCCCCTGCCTTCTACCATGGCACAGAACTTCCGATTGAAGGTGTTTAGCGACGACGACAGCAGCTTCGCTTCACCCATAGCGAGGATGTCGGGCACAGCTTTGGCCTTCGCATTTCCAGGTCTGTCTTCTTCGTACATGTGCAGCTGTTCTTCGCGCACCTTCTTGGCAATGCGCCAGACCAGATGGTCTGTTTTGGGGTCCGTGTGCGTGGTACCTTGATATGCTGTTTTCATGGCCACGGAAACGCGTTTTTTGAGTTTCTTTATTATATCGATTGCGGCCGAGATGTTTCCGAGACGATCCCACGTCGAATTAAGTCCCTTTGCCTGTAAGAGTTTCTATCGAGATCTGGTATCAAGCTCTCGGTCCTCGGGCCACGATTACTACAGACCTTGAGCTCTCCGATCAAATGCTCGATATTAAGGTCGATCGGCATCGCATGGCCCGTAAGTCCAGAGACGTTCACTAGCATGTTATCACGCATTATATCCCTGCATGTGTCTCATCAGCCTGTCCTGACGTCAGATATTGAGACTTACGCGAACTCCGGGGTCCAAATGTGCTTCAGGTTCAATAGGAAATGCAGGATTTCCGTACAGTAGTTATTCCCACCAGATCCCCTAAACATCATTGCCAGCTGTGGAAGGAAGTCTTCGATGCGACTGATGTCACCATCTGAGATTGCCCGAACAAGCTCGGCGACGTAGAGTAGGTCCCGAGTAAGGAGTCGGAGATTCTGATGCGCCTTATCTTTGTCTGGATCTGGCCGCGTTGGAGACAAGGCCTTTGGGGTGGCGATGGACAGAGCAGCAGGTTCATAATCTGATTCGTCGCTATCGTCTTCATCAGCTGGTGAATTGTCATCGAGTCTACCCACTCAGATCATCGGTGTAGCATGTCGGCACAGTATTTTATCAGCCAGACCGAGTAGCTCTTCCGCTGATGGTTCTGTGCCAGCAAACTCAGCGAGGTCAGAATATCCACTCTCAGTTCGCCAAGCATTCAGTAAGATGCCATCCAAGATCTGAGTGAGCACCGACAGAAGTGTGTGGTAATCAGGGTGATCGCCGCCAAGACGAGTCTTCTCCAGAAGGGCAAAGAAGTATGCTAAGCTACCCGTTTGGTCCAGCGATCCTCGGTGAACGTGCAACAACGCCCAGACGAGATTAAGGCACAAATGGAAGAGCCCAAAGCCTAGCTGAAAGACCTCGTGGCGTGTCCAGTGGCTTGTGTCGCGCGCCCGGAGAATTTGGCCAGATCGAATCCGCGAGTTGGTTAGCTGGTCATTGAACGTCGGGATTGCATGTTCACACAGATCCTCAGCGGTGCGTTTAAGTTGAGTGAGGAAGACGTCGTCGTGGAAGAGTAGATTGCCGCGAACAGTTGCCTCTTCAATCGTCGACACCCGAATCGGAAATTGTTCTGTCTTGTATCCAGGCGGCATCGGGCGTCGAGAGACATGTTGCAGCGCCGGATCTTTCGCATAGCTTTGGAATTTGACGGAGTATGTTGTCAGGACGCGAACGATGACCACTTTGAGCTGGAATTGAAACGACCGGAGTTGCTGATCTGTTGGACGAATGTCTCGATTGAAATCGAGGCCTTTTGCTTTCCCGAAGCGTTCCTGTATCGGTGCCAGCTTCATGTGCTCAGGCCTACCATTACGGACCTTGTACAGGATGCCAAAAGTCCCAGAAGTTACTTTGGCTGGTCCAGACGAACCCCGCTGCTCGACAAAGATTGACGTGCTGATTTGTATATTGTCATAGCAGAATACATGAGGCCCAGAGCCGACCTTGACAGCCAGTTTAAGACATTGACTCGCCAGCGCAGCAATATTGTTCATCACAGAATTAAAGCACAGAGAAAGGCCACAGCGATGCAGAGCCTCAATAGTTTGCCGAGAACATCCGCTGCTCCAGAGAAACAGACCGAATAGCGCAGGAAACCCAAGAACGCGATTTGAGCGCTGGTAGCTTAGTTGCCGCACGATTATATCACACATCTACAGTGCATAATATTGGTATTCAGTACTCGATAAATCGACATTAAACGTACGGCATCAGGACGCTTTATCTTGTTTTTCTCCTTTGCCAGGGACGTCTCCGCTGCTCTGAGTAGAATCCCTGTCAGAAAGGGTGCCTTGTCGCAAGTGCTCGAAACCGTCCATGACTTGATAAAGTCGGGGGTTATGGCAGCGATTCCCGGCAGCAAATCTGTCTCCTTGACTAAGTTCATCTCCTTGTCGATAACACCGCATACGTGTTCGAGTGCGTGCGGCTTCATCCAAGACCAAAGCTTCGCCCTACCAGAGTCCACAGCATGAATAGAGTCCAGCATTCGAGGAAGTTTTCCGTTGCCATCCTTATAAAGCTCGACCCGATATCCAGTATACTCGGGTTTGCAGTCGTCGAGGATCTCCAGGACAAGGTCAAAGGGGCTCAGATTCCCTTCCCTGAGCAGAGCAAGTGCTTTCCCAAACCGTTCCGCGCGCGACGTTCTAACAGAACGAGAGCCTATTTGACCTTCATCGCCACGCGCTGACCATTGCGTAGACCTGTCCTGCCCGGGCAGTGCCTCTACAAGCGGTGACTCCTCTTGTGAACCAAATATCGTCGGGGGTCGAAAGCGAAATCTTGAGGGATTGTGAGAGGACCCAGACGCTACAGACTGTAGATAATCGCCGACATGAGATGTGCACAAGGGGCCCGGGGTTGAAGGAGACGCTTCTTGAGACCCAAAGGACAAGAGTTCCCCTCTAAACTTAGTTGCTCTATGTTTAGGAGCAGTGCGCCGAGGTATTGCGACAGTAGAGAAATTTGTCTCAGCAAAGGTAAGAGGCAGCATGTCGAGGAGGAGAAAACGTTGGAAGGTAATATGGACTCTAACTTAGACGCGTCTCGATATCAAGAATCTAATCTCGAGTCGCGCTGACTTACATAACGAGATGCCATTTTGGGGATTCCCATAAAAGTAAATTTTCAGACGCTATAGAGATTTAAACTCAGATGTACCAGCCTGTATATCGATTATCATATACAGGCTGGTCACGAGCCTAATTGTTCGGCTTGTTGTTCGGCATTTTTTTTATCACGACTTCGTTGATAAGAATCTGTACAGTACCCTTTTTTTTATTACTTCCCCTCAGCCTTCAGATGTGAGGCAGTGCACCAGGTTCCTGTAAATGAAACCAGAAAAGTGGGAGGGCCTCAAGGGGCCCTCCTCACTATTCTATTGATGCGTTCGCACATAAGATTGTATTAAAGGAATTGCTTCGCATCTAAAAAGCAAAACACAGTTCATCACAGTCATAATCAACTTAATGCCCAGTTCACTGTAAGATTTCAGCGCAACATTGATCATGCCTGAGGGAACGTTGCTGCCAACCCAACTTTTACATCTACAATTTTGCGACATGCACAGGTTTGTTGAGTGTTATCATCACACAGCCACGCAGGAGGGGCCTAGAGGGCAGATTTTCCAGTGGAGAAAGCTCATTCAGAAACAACAACTGACTCCCCATCAGCGACCAGCCGCCATCGCCGCCACATGCCCCACTGGGCCACGCATGAGCTGCTCCTGGTTATCTGGCTCATCTGTAACGTTGGGACCACCCCGGGACTTCATCGTGATCACCTTCGTACGCAGCGCAGCCACTCCGTCCCTACAGAGGTTGTGTGGTTTATTCCCGGCTTCGCCCTCACGGTAGGATCAAAGGACCCACGGTAAGAGGATGACAGATCAACGAGGGAACTTGGGATGGAGCAAGAATGTGGATCAACACAACGAACGTCAGGCCCGGGCGTAAGTGTCCAAGCGGCGTCCCTTCTGAAGCAATTAGTACCGGTTGCTGACTAGCCTTCCCCCTACCAATTCGCATAGCGTTGACATGTATAGCACCTCGAGTAAATCGACGCCTCTAGCCCATTCATATGATTGACCGTGACGAGTTGTTTGCTTTGGTTGTAGTCGGCGCGCTGGAGGACGTTTCCTTCCTCATTGATGTCCTCCCGTCATACGTCTTTCCGCACGACGAGCGCACCGTCGGCGAATGGGTCCTCGCGTGCTCCAGCCTCGGAGGGCACGCGACGTGGCTCGCACTCAGACACGGTGCGCTACCCGTCTTCGCAATCGTGCCGGCGCATAATCGTAACGCGTACGTTCGTTTTCATCCAGAGCCACGGATCCGCATAGGCATCCCGATCTGCGGCTGTGTGGACATCTTCTTGCTGCTAGAGCGGGGCGCGGATAAGCTCGGCATCCCGCGCACCGCGCCGTACTTCCCCGAGTCGCTGCGCGCGCTCGTGCGTGCGTACAACCCCACTGCGGCACCACCCGGCGCGTTCGTGGGGAAGCGCATACTGGTGCTCTCGGCGACGGACGACACGATCGCGCCGTGGTCGGTGTCACGCGCGTTTGTGGAAGCGCTGGACGTGGGGGAGCGCGGGAGGAAGGAGGTCATGGTGCTGCCAGGGAAGCACGGGTGTACGGACGAGATGAGGGATGAGATGTTCCGGTTCTTTTGGGAGGAGGCACTGGTCACTCGACAGGAGAATAGGAAATGCGCGCTTTGATTAGAGAGTAATGAATTATCGCAGTATGGTGAGGGGTTCGCGAGCGTGAATGGTTTCGGATCCAAAGGAGCCTAGTCGCGTGACCTTGTGCGCTTTGTGCGCCTCGTGGACGCCAGCAGATGACTTCGCCACCCAGAGACCACACCACGTTTCTTTCATCCCGGGGGATTTCACCAGCTTGACTCGACTGATATAGAATATCGTTGGTGTCGACGGCTCCATTATTCTCTGGCCATGGCAGAACGGCGACGACCCACGGCGAAAACAGACGTGAGGCCACTGCCCGAGTTTGAGACTTACGAGATGCGGATAACTCAGGGTGGCAAGATTCGCGCATGCGTGGACTATGCTCTTAAGTTTTTTGAGGTGAGTAGATCTATGGTCGCTATGCATGTCATGATTTACTGGCGCCTAGGAGAACGAAGAGAAAGCCTTAGTGCTACATACTCTCCCTGCAGCGAATAAGGGCGGGTCCGTTAAAATTGGAGCGGGAGTTGATGCAGACGACAACGACGAGACCGATATCGCAATGAAAGATAAGAAGAAGGGACTCTCGCCGTCCACTATCGCCATCCCGCGTCTGATCACCGTCGCAGAGATTATAAAGAGAGAGTATTTACTCGCGATGGATGCCAAACGGCTGCCAGACCTTGTGGGACTGTACCAATACAACGAGATGGGTTGCATTGAAAATGGTGTTGAAAATGAGGCAGATGAGGAAACAGACGAAGGTGCAGAAGATAGAATGAAGATGCTTGCAGATGCGTTGGCAGGTAAAAAGTAAGCACACTCCTTCTCTGTCTTGCGATCGGTGCTGAAGAGATCACCAGTATAAAGATTGAGAGAACACCGTATATGAGGATAACGTTATGTCGCAAAGAACTTGCCGGTATGAAAAATCGGGATACGACGTGAGTGATAGCAATTGATTGCACTGAGGTGTGATACTTATGTCTACATACAGTGCACAGGCGCCGTTAAAGAGAAAGTTATCCAAATCTGCGAGAGGACGACTGAGAAAGAGGCAGGCGAAAGCGGAGAATGGAAATCGGGAATAGCCGGGCGTTGGCGCGGCGCATACAGTCCTGTTTTGTTACTCTAGCTCAGTGCTCACTGCGACGAGTGTTCCACTCGGCCTGTCCCTCCCTTCGCGTATATTTTCTTTCTTTTTTGGTTCTTCTCAATATTACTACGACATTATAAGGCGCTATTCCCTGTACAGGACATCTCAAACTTGTTTTTTTGTTGAGACGGAAAAAGGGCTCGCAGTTCTTTCATTTAAATCCGGATCCGTGTCAAATCCTCTTTAAAGTAGCCGTCGCCCCTCTGATGCCTCGTCGCGCTGCCGCCTCAGCCACCCCCACCACTCCCACTCCCCTCACAGACAGCACCCACAAACAACTAGATGACCCCTTCGCCCCACAAGTCTCTCTTCTCAGACGCCAGTGGAAATGGGCTGCCTTTAGCCAATTCTTCTACACATTTGCAACGCTGTTTGCTTTGCATGATGTTTCTCTGACTGTACGTCATCTTTTTCTTCTCTCCCAAATCGCGTTCTTTTTCGCGACTTGTCCGCGATTTATCGCGTCATATACGTCCCTTGACACACCCCTGCCTCCCTCTAGGACATAGAGGATGATTTAACGCGGTCTACCTCCATCGTCATTCACCGAGTGATCCACCGTTTGCTCGTAACGGCAACTCAGGACCGAAAATTATCGTGCGTATTGTTGATTCTTTGACTTGTTCAAATTCCCCTGATCCCACCCCGACGTTAGGCTGGAGAACTGGCAAACAGCTTTGCGAAAACAGTACAAGAAACGTGATCCTGATCTCAACCCAATTGGGCCGGAGCCCGTCGTTCAACTCCCAACTTCTGCGCCCGGTTCGCCCGCCAGCGATGACGATGACGAGGACAAGGCTGACATGGGTCCTTCGCCGGATCTTCTCCTTGGCGACGCACCTCAAGCCGACACCTTGAAGGGCGATGACCAGATAGTTGACGCTCGGCCTAGGGACTCCTCTAATGAGGTCAATCTCGACGAGATAAAAGTAGAGTCAACGTGTACTGCGACGACTCCCGAACCCGAACCCCAGGAGGAGAGCAAAGATTGGCTTACACTCCCGATGCTCACGAAGCTCGACTCGTTACAACTTTTAACAGAGTGGCAGTTCCATAACGTGAACCGCCTCAGGACGATCATGAAAGATGAAGACGAAACTGCTCAGTGGGTACGTATGTTTCCATTTTGACCGGTTCTTTCGCTCACAAAGCCCCGTATGATAGCGGGTCGAGCCAATTGGTTATGATTCAAAGGCGAATGCATACTGGCTAATCGGGCGTAAGTGTCATCCAACGCGGTTGTCTCCATTCAAATAACCACATTGCCTACCAGCCGACCGCCTCTGGATCCAGCGCACCATTCCAAAACCCCCACGGAATCTAAAACGCAAGCGCACACCGAGGAGACCCAAACCCAAACCCGAGGCTGCTTTTACCGATGATGAGTCAGACCCACCGCCGACCCCCAAGAAGCGCAAGGCTGCGGGCACCATCAGGATCCCCCCTGCTTCCTCTAGTAGTACCCCCACCCGCGCCACGCGACAACGTCGTCCCCCGTCTCCCCCCGATGACGTCGGCCCCGTTGCTAGTCGTGGTCCACGTGCCGCAAAAATGCAGGCTAGTGCGAAACTCAGCGCTCAAGCCAAAGAACTGGCAGAGCTACAGCGCCAAGCGGCCCTGGAGGGCCGCCGATCAAGCAGGCGTGTCGCGTCACCGTCACCATCTCGGAGAGCCGATCCACGACGTCCTTTGGGCACGCGTATGAGTGCGCGTCTGCGGGGTGTAAACCAAACCGACGAAGAGTGGCAGGTGATCCCTAACGAGTGGCTTAACGAGGGTGCCGAAGAGAACGATGGTGCCTCGGCTAGTGAGCACGACAAGGAGGCAGATCTGGGTGTTCACAGTGAACCCGAACCAGATCTGGACCCCGAGCCGGATCTCGATGTAGACATGGACACCCAACTAGCGAAGACCGGCCTAGAAAGCGATGGCGACGCTGTCAGCGAACTGACGGAACTTTCGGAAATTACACCACCCGCTACCGTCATTGTGACCCGTCCAAAGTTGAGACAAAGTTCGAAGAAGAGCGGTGACAATCGGAAAAGGCCAAGTTACTCTAAGGTGCAGACTCTGACTATCGACGCCTCCGAGGACGAGATAGAGCCTGAGTGGCGTCCACCAGATGATTTTATCGAGTGGGAGACAGTGCGTTATTTTCTCAGGCGTTCTTGCCCCTCGATAATAACCACCTGTCCAGATATGTGTTACCTTGTATGAATGGGAGCACATTTGCGAACGCTTCGAAGGCGCTACACATTACGCGGAGAAAGCGTTGTACAAACTACTTTCTCAGCAAATCGTGCCTGCTATCACTGCGGAGCTTCGGGTAAGTGACTTCTTTAGACATGCCAGGATCCTATTTGAACGGAAAAAACAGGAGATACAAAGAAAGCGCCACCTTGAAGAATCTGTTTCACAACGCAAGCGCTCCTCGCGTCTCGCTGTGAAGGAGAACGAAAAAGAGGAAGCACGGCTAGCGGCTGTGAAAAGGGTGGAGGAGGAAGAGAAACTGAGCCGTGCTCGAAGGTTGGAGGCAAGACAGAAGAGGGAGGAAGAGGGGCGGCAAAAGAGGGAAGCAGCCCGGGAGAAGCGACGACTGGATAGAGAGGAGCGGGAAAGAAAGGGAGCAGAACAACAGTGGGTAATATTTTTGGGACATTTTGCAAAATCACTGAACTTTGCAGGTCGAATCCGAGTTCTTTGGTCGTCGTCGTCGGAGATGACTCATACAATACTCCCGCTAAACCGCCCAAAGGCAGGCCTGGTCGACCAAAAATGAAGGCGGTTGCCCAGGCGAACTCCTCGACCAGCGCAAGTGGTTCGCGAACTCCAGTGGGCGAAGACTGGGTATTGGACTGCGATATCTGTCATCGTACTGGGGTCAACAAGGTCAATGAATTCTCCAATCCCATGAAGGAACAATCGCTTACACTCTTGGAAACCTCTCCAGGACGATGGGTCGCCTCTATTATGTTGTGGCAAATGCTCAAAGTGGCAGCACATAGCGTGTCACGACTTAGCGGATCGCCAAGCAGGACGACCGAAGCGCGATTGGGACAGAGAAGAGTTTGTCTGTCGCGCCTGTCAGGACCGTGGCGTCGTGAACGGCAAGCAGGTCCTCAACGGCTCGGCATCGTATGACGCTGGTCGAACTCCTAATTCATACCACCAACCATACTCTGGCCACGTTCCTTACGGTTCAGCGTGCCCTCCTCATCCTCCTCGATCATCACCAGCATACCACACGGCCATAACCTTTACGCATTATCAGCCTCAACAGCACGGATTCTCGTCCGCCCATGCGCTACACGCGCAGTCGATGATCCCGACAGCGGCAACGACAGCGGCTGCCTACACCCAACCCCATTATAGCGCTCACGGATCGCCTCCCAAGCCAGCTCAGTATCCGACTCTCCAGGCAAGTGCATGCAACAGTTTGGATGAGCCCCATGGCCCAAACTTGACTAATTACCAAGCAGTACCCTCCTCACCCGTATTCGAATGGCACCAACTGGCCCTCGCCGACGCCTCCCGCACAGTCGGGTGCGAGCCGCAATGCGCACTTGCAGACTGCCTACGCGACGACATCGTATACCCCGGGCGCTTCGATGTCGGGTGCGTATCCGGCCGCGGCACCGAATGGCAACACGAATGTGCAGTCGCAGCCGTGGAGGGGAAGTCCCTACGTGGCTCCCGTTGGTGGCGTATCGTACTATTCTCCGAGCGCGCAGCCCCAACCACATCAACATAGAGCACCTTGACGTGTCTTTTCTTCACGACGGATGCTTTTGTGCTCTGTACACGCACACGGCACGTCGCACGTTCGTTCTATAGCGTCCTACTCCACCATTTTGTTTTTCGACTGTCGTCTTTGTATTACAGAAATGTAGCTATTTTCTTTTATAATGTTGTAATCTTTTGCTAAGGAATCGGGTTTTCGCAAACTATCCTCGAATCTAGTCCCTTCGTTTAATTGAAGTTGTAAATACTGCCTGGACCATGTCAACGTAAACTTGAAATGGCAGTACGGTATCAACCTGGACGTTCACTTCATCACCCCAGCCCCCAAGACACTTTTGTCCAGTATAGTCGCTGCACGAGATGTGATGCACTTGTCCCCAAATTCGTGCGTAGGTAGTCTGTGACCCATGACTTCCTTGATAGTGACCCACTATTTCAGCAGCATCGCAAAACTCAGGAAGAGGGTCTCCGTAGCCAAGATCGATGCGCAGGTAACTGAACGTGAATCGTGTAACATCACGCATTTGGTCATGAAAGCATCAGAATACAAAACAAACAGACTGTGTAACTTGCTGCTTTGTACTATGACTTACTGGTGCCTTTGGATCATTAATGTTGAAGATAACAGCAAGGCCAAACGTCCTTCCTGAAAAAGTGAGGGATGAGGTCGAGCTATGAGTTGGTCAAGAAAACCAAGAAGAAAACTGTAAGAATGTAAATGTCGTTGAGATTCCATAGAGCTACTGCGACATGCGAGAAAATTGTTAGGACAATAAGTCGAGTGCTAGAGGTAGAACGCGAGGGTTTCGGCCAGATCATCCTTGTGCTCAGATGGCTATCTGCCTCATGGTATCACGAATGTGCGGCTATACGATAGAAAGGCGTTAATGTACTAAGGATACAATGATCATTGCGGAATCGATGCTGGTAGCCCGGGTGAGTACTATCGGATATGCTCGTACATTTTGAACTTTGGATCAACAAATGGGAAGGGATCGTCCCAGGATGCCTGGTCTCTGCACACGAAGAGGCACGTACGTGTGAGTTCGCGCTTGTATCAAAGGAGCCCACTCACTCTACGGGACCCAGCACCCGCATGCCACGGACGTGCGTATCCTTGCCATTCATGTGATTCGCGAGGACGATAACTTGGAGAATGTACGCGTGAATCGGTTTGCTGGCGTGCACACACACACACACACCGATCGATCAGCAACGACGGCCGCAAACGACAAATAAAGACAGCTCACAAGCCCTCGCCGTCGTCGCCTGGCTCCGCAGAAACGTCGAACGTGATCCACCCGTCGGGGCGGTCGAGCGTGACCGCGCGCACTTCCTGCAGATCGCCTGGGCTCGTGCCTGCACGCACGGAGAGCGCCGCGGGCGTGTATGAATCGTCGAACTTGTAGCTGAGGTAGAGACTGAGTTTCTAAAACGGAAGTATGTCAGCTACTGCTGCACTGAGTGCATTGATAATAGTGATACCTGTACTGCCATCTTTCTCGGAAACTCGACGGTTATAAAGTGCGGCTGTGGGCCATCAGAGCTACCCCCCGTCGTGAGTGCGGGCCACGCGCGCGTGGTGCGCTCAAACTCAACTGCCAGAACGTGTCTGCGTCTTCGTCCTGCAGACACTCGGGCCCAAAGCCGAATTTGAAGGACGAGACGGACCACTTGGCGAGATGGCCAATGTCGGGCCA
The DNA here is from genome assembly GCA_021525015.1 of Lactarius pseudohatsudake. NCBI lineage: Eukaryota > Fungi > Basidiomycota > Agaricomycetes > Russulales > Russulaceae > Lactarius > Lactarius pseudohatsudake. The sequence continues at coordinate 60,434 of JAKELH010000252.1, read as the reverse complement.
CGGCAACGCTGGCGGCTTTCTGCCTATAATATGTCCCAATCGATAAAACAAAGCAAACGGTGCGATGGGTGATTGTGGCACGCACCAGAGTGGACGAGAAAGACGCCCTCGGCGACGGTAGGAGGGGCAGTATCAGCTGCGGGGACTATACCGAATTGTGCGACCGAGCTCATGGTTGTGTCCACTCGGGATCTCTGAACCGCAGCGACTGACTGGGATAAACGAGCTCAGTGTCCAAGTTGTATAAGTAAACGTAAACACCGCCGCGGCGCTTCGACTGACAGCCCGACCCGACGCACGCGCAATTTGGTCGTGACCAGATCACACGACGGCTTCCTCGCATCAAATTCACGTCCCATGGCCAGCAGCGACAGAAACAGCCTCTATCTTGAGGACTACAAACGTTATGGCAGGCAAATGATAATTGATGGCATCGGGTTACCAGGCACGCTCTAACTACGGTGATACCATCTCTGCCGGGGCACAGACCCTTCTGACGTGAGGACCACTACAGGCCAGCTCAAGCTGCAGCAGGCCGCCGTGGTAGTTGTTGGCGCCGGCGGACTGGGATGCCCTGCTCTCCAGTATCTCGCCGCTGCGGGGATCGGCGAGTCTTGTTTCTCCTCTCAACAAAAGTTCGTGCGCGAACCGACTCACAGGCCGCATTGGGGTCATCGATCATGACGTCGTTGAACTATCAAACCTCCAGCGCCAGACGCTTCACACGGAATCGAGGCTGGGAACGCCCAAGGCGGAATCCGCTGCCTCTGCTCTCAAAGAGTTCTGTCGCGACACCTTCCTCCTCCCGTTTCCCGTTCCTGCGTTGCCTAACGTCCCTGCATCTGCAGGACCAGCTCGCGCCTCTGCGTGGACGCGATAACGGAGGCCCTCGTTCCCACGAACGCGCGCGCGCTCCTAACTCCGTATGATGTGATACTGGACTGCACCGACAACCCGGCGACACGGTATCTGCTCTCTGACACGGCCGTCCTGCTGGGGAAACCCCTCATTAGCGGCGCGGCGCAAAGGTTCGACGGCCAACTCTGTACGTACAACCTGGGCCCGGAGGGCCCTTGCTATCGCTGTCTCTTCCCGAAACCCCCGTCCCCCGGAGCGACGCCGACCTGCGAGGAAACCGGGATCGTGGGAGCTGTGACTGGGGTCATCGGGAGTCTGCAGGCACTCGAAGCGATCAAGATCATCGTTGGACTGCAGGGTGAGTAAGGGGCCGCTCGCGACGGGGTTAGGCGTGTGTGCTGACAACAACCGCTGCTGTACGTGTGAAAGATGGGCAACCGTCTTTGCTGGTCTACTCTGCGTTGGGAACGCCGCCATTCCGAAGCGTCAGACTCAGAAAACGGCGGGCTACTTGCCCAGCGTGCGGTACAGAGGGCCAGAAAGTGGGGACGATCGAAGATATCGACTATGTGCAGTTCTGCGGAGGAGACAGGCCAGATTGGGAAACATTGGGTCTGCAACCTGGTACTGCCGAATCGAGGGTGATGGCCAACGTGGGCACTCTGCGTGCCAACTTTGTGCGATGCTGACGAACAGCAGGAGCTCAGGGACGTTATGGCATGCAAGTCCGTTAGGATCCTTGACGTAAGACCCTAAAACGGAATTCGGGATTTGCCACCTGCCTTGGTCCATTCGTATGTGAATCCTTTCTCTGTGATGCCCGAAACACTCCATCACCGCCAACAGATGTCCCTCTTCAAGACATCGTTGCCAATCCAGCTGACTATTTGTCGGACCCCGAGACGTACGTCGTGTGCCGTCTCGGAAATGACTCCCAGATCGCCGCAGAGGCCCTGAGAAGCGTTCAACGGGACCCCACTTTCGTTATCAAGGATCTTGTTGGCGGACTTCGCGCCTGGTCCCGCAACGTAGACTCTCACTTTCCCGTCTATTGAATCGACCAGGGGTAGACTACATGTACCAAACGTCGCCCCGGTGTATCTACGATGTGACGTGTATCCTTACGACAGCAGCACAACAGCTACAACTACACAACTACACGATAGCTTCCCACGCGTCAATTGAGACGATACCCATCTGGGTGTAAAGGTTCACTTCTCTGAGGGGAGAAGGTTACGAACTGTAGTGGACGGGTACAATCGATCGGAACGCACTTGAACCTAGCTTAAGCCATTTAGGAATTTTGACCTCGCCGCCCAAATCCCTTCCCTTGCTTGAACCTGCTGCGACAGAGGACGACGGCTCATCATTTTTCCGGTTTTTCCCATCGAAGCTGGGAGGTGCGGGAAGTTCGACGGCGCGTTCCAGGACCGTAGATGCGAGTGGAGCAGGCAAGTCCGAACCTGTCATCAATTCAGACCGAACTACTACTACTCCGAGCGAGAGACGCACGGTTCAGCGCGTCGTCGACGAATCGGAGGAGGAGGACTGAGGACGGCGCGAGTCCCAGCTCTGCGAGGGTGAGATCGCGCACGTCGGGATCCGACACCTTGAGATCACGGGGCGGCGGGTTGGAGGCTTAAAACAGTTTTATTGAGCATTGCGAAGAAAAAAAGCAGACACGGGAAACGCACACAGGATGAATTTGATCGGCTGGACGTCCTCGCGTAAACAGTCGCGCACGAACGCGTACACGGCGCGTATCTTGCTGCTCGACGGGAACGTCTGCTCGAGCTGCGTGCGGTCGAGGAAGCGCACGCGGATCGTCGTCTACCGCGCCCTCAATATATCTCTTTAATTAAACAACGGACATTACGTTTGGCCAGCGATCCCGCTTCGCCTTTGTCTGCTGCTCGCGAAGCGTGCGCGTCAGGAGCGGCGCATTGACCAGCCCGGTGGCGCGCGCGTGTAGCTGGTGCTGGCGCTCTTTGAGGTCGGCGGTCGTGGGCGTGAAGTAGTCGTCCGGGAGATCCTCTGCATCGCGCAATATGAGGAGGACGGCAGAGAGGAGGTGGACGCGCGTACGAACCCAGAGGAGCAATGACCGCTGGCGGCTTGTACACCTTGGGAAGTGGCAGCGTCGCTGTCGCCTCGCTCTCAGACGTCGTCGTCGTATCTTCGTGCCTTACGGACGTGTTTGTTGGTGGTGCGGGTCGAGGGGTCGACATTGGTCACGGCGTATGCTAACTGTGGGCTATCGATGCGGCCCGAGCCAGCGCCCCATTCTCAACACCAAAGCCAAAATCGCTCCAAAGACGTTAGAGACTAACTTTGCGCTCTCCACACAACCAATTTTATCTGATAATAGGTGGCCCCCGGTCCCAACACTTCTGACAATTCGTATGCGTGACGTTTAATTCTCGTGTCTGCTCATGGTCCAAGTCATCACTACGACCGGTTTGTTTCCTTAACTGGGTAAGATGAAGGTGATAACGTTTGGATGGGTCCCCTCCTCCTTCTGTGTCACACCGTCTCACGGAGATTGCGCAGCTGCTTCTTGATCCTAGAGCCGTGCGTGGAACTAAGAGGGCCATATACACCAAAGTGGGGTGGCGTCGAGAAAGGGGCAAACTTTGGGCGTTATTAACGTTGAAGCAACTTGAAGAGTAACTTTATAAGCTTCGGTGTTCTCGATGCGCCGGCGCAGAGGTGGAGATGTCCTGGCGATCTTTTGTCCTGCGCAACACACACGCCGACAGATTGAAAGCCACCGAACACGAGGTGATGAGGTCAGGCCCACGGCGGTGGTACCAGTTGGCTAGGACCGACGTGCGCAGATGAAAACACAGCCTTCCCTTTGCATCAGAAACAGAGAAGGGAAAAACCAAATACTACAACTCCCAGACTCGGATCGACAGGCTTTGTCACCTCCGCTCGGGAAACGGGCCATTCTCACCATCTTTTTATTTCCACCACTCGAGTGGCAGCCTGAGATTTGAGCGCGGGATCCCGTATGCGAAAGCATCGCACAGGAACTGTCACTCAACGATGTCCGATCAAACTCAGACCGCGGTGCCGTTATTTGGAACACTACTCAGAAACCGTGTCCTAAGTAGGAAGCTCAAAAAGATCTTTGATCCTAGAGACAGTCTCTCGGTCTCCGGTGTTCTGTAGGCTGTCAATAGTTCCGTCTTCCCCGAGCGACATTCACGGGGCAAACTCGCCTTCATCAAGTCATCACTGATCTTGATACAGGGCAGGCCGTTGGCAGATGCCAGTTTGATAACCATGTTGAGCGCCCGGCTCTTTTCCTTACCCTGACTCGACGCCGACTTGAAGTCGTTCGTGAAGAACGTGCCGATACCGAAAGTCGCTGCGCGTGCAACCCATATAAGTTAGAGCTGTAACCAGGAAGAGGGGTGAGATGACAGACGAATAAAACCGATCTCTTCGCATTGCCTTTTGAGCGCAAGCGTCTTGTCGAGGTCCAGCGAGTCGGAGTAAACAATCGTCCTCTCGCGATGGTTGATGCCGAGCCGCTCGTAGACCTCCTTGGCCTGCGGAGCAAAGGCGAACGGGTCACCAGAGTCTTGTCGCAGTACGCGCCAGCGGCGGGCGCGTTCTGCAGAAAAGTCCTGTTCATCACGCGTGAGACCGATTGGCATCCCTTCGCGGAACTTTGGGCGCACCTGAAAGAACGCCTTTGTAGAAAACGTGTCTGTGAGCGCGACGAGCGCGGAGTCTGGGTATACTTCCTCCCAAAGGTCCAATGCGATGCCGTTGGCGTGCTCGTATCCGCGCATGGCCCCAATCTACTTTGTCCGTCAGGACCGCGTGGCGCACGGAGAATACGACACACTCACCCCCATGAACCACTCACTGAGACGGAATACCATCATCAGTCTGTCAGACGCATCCTAGAGAAGACAGCCGCATACTGTGCGATCGTCCCGATGGGGTTGATGCCATATTTCTGCGCTAGATGCACCTATAGCCAGTTCATTTTATGATTCAAAGTTGGCACAGGAGCAGGACTCTGACGTTGCTCGTCCCAATCAGCTTGCCCGTTCCCGGATGGTCCTTCCCTGCGCGTACCAGCTGGTCGACTACGACGTCCTGAACGTGATACGAGCGCCGGCGTCGCGTGCCGAATTCGCTGAACGCACAGCCCGCCTCGAGCAGCTTGGAACCCTTCTCGTACGCGAGTTCTATTGGCGCGGGGCGCGTGGGTCAGCCATCCTACACGCTCGTGTAGGCGATCCGTACCCGCCTGGCCATCGTTGGTCCAGTCCTTGTCGGCCGTCATAAAATATATCTCGCTCAGGGTCGCCATGAGGGGGACCTCCCAAAAGATCGTCTCAGCCCACAGCCCAGATGCCTCGATCTCGATACGGCCCTCATCGCCATCTGGTTCACGTGGCACAAAGGTCACCTGGACTTGGGAGGGTTGGAAGCGATAGGAGGAAAGGTAGTCGATGTAGGCGGGCTTGAAATATGGACAAGTGTTTTGGAGCCAGGCACGCTCGTCGGAGGTCAGGGATAGGGTGGCGAACTCTGGTGCACGAAGTTAGATTAGGTCTATGGAACAGCAAAAATGTGTGCGCACGAGATATAGCCACGACGAACTGCTCGTAACAGGAGCGGGTGAAGTATACATTGGCGTCGCGATGCGTGAACCTATACGTTGCTTGAACACTAGGGAAATGATGCAGCACGGCCTGCTGCATGGTAAGCTGTAGGTGGTGACCATAGTTCGTGTTATCGTGGCGTGTTGATACCCTCGAATTGTGTCATATGCAGACCTTGTAAAGATCTGTGTCTAGGATCGATCTGGGTAAAATGTCAACTCCGGGGTCTGGTTCACTGGCCATGATCTAAAGGAACTCTAGCGATGTGTTGAGCGATAAGTAATAAATCAAGCAAGTAGGCTATGAGCGGGGAGGGTGCAATGATAGAATGCGCCACACGCTCGATTTGTGGCTTTGCTTTCGCCGAATGGTTAGTCACATCACTTCTTTACACTGGTTCAGTTTTTGACGGACGAGCCCGCACAGAGTCTGCGGATAGAAATTCTGAACGAGGGCGGGTTTCGCTCTGACGGGCGCAGGCAGTACGAGCTACGCGAGATCGCCTTTGATTCGAGCCCACAAGCAGGCGCGGACGGCTCTGCGCGAATCTCGCACGGACTCACCGAGGTACTCGTGAGCGTTTTCGGGCCACGCGAGGCCCGCGTCCGCGCGCAGACGCTGCACGACCGCGCCGCCATACACGTCGAGGTGAACATTGCGCCGTTCAGCACGGGCGACCGCCGGCGACGCGGTCGCGGAGACAAGTTGCGCATCTCTTAAAAATTGTAAAATTTATTCATCGCCAAATAAGGCGCGTGCAGGAACTCGCGGCGATGATCAAGGCGACGTTCGAGCCGGTCGTGCAGACGGGCCTGTACCCGCGCTCGCAGATCGACATTTTCGTCCATGTGTTGCAGCAGGACGGTGGGGTTCTCCCGGCCGCGATCAACGCGACGACCGTTGCGCTCATCAACGCCGGCGTGCCGCTCACGGATTATGTCTGCGCCATCACGGGCGGCGTGCATGCCGCGGCGCCCATGCTAGACCTGACCGCGCTGGAGGAGTCGGATCTCCCACATGTGACCGTGGCGAGCATGCCACGGTCGGGGCGCCTCACGCTGGTCAGCATGGAGACGCGGCTGCACGTCGACCGGTTTGAGGAGATCTTGAGGTTGGCAGGAGAAGCGGGCACGGTGATTCACAAGGAGATGCACGCGGTGGTCAGGCAGCGCACAAAAGGGTTGCTGGACGGAATGAGCACAGGACTCCGAGCGTCCAAACCCGCAGAAGATGCCATGGTAGAAGATGAATAAATTTATTTTTCTCCATCGTCGGTAGTAGACGTGGCTACAAGGACGGCTCTATTCTTCTAAAGCAAGAAAGCCATTTCTCCCCTTTATTTCGATCAACCTTTTTACCCTCTTCTGTGCTAGCCCACACGGCATCGAGGATCGGACCTTTACCCTCAGCACGAAGCGCCTCAACGTCCACGGTCTCAAACAAGGGGAATGCACTGAGGTGTGCCTTCATCCACTCGGCCAGGTCTTTGACGTCCGTGATGGTGTATACGATACCGCCCGGACGCAGGACATACGCATACTCCGCCAAAAGGGTGGGGGAGATGATACGTGCCTTGTGCTTGCGCAACTTGAAGTGTGGGTCAGGGAAGAGGAAGAAGAGCGCAGAGAGCGAGTGCTTGGAAAAGTAGTTGGGTAAGAACTTCATGGCATTCGCGCGGACGATGGACACGTTCTGATATCCGCCAGGCATGCCGGCAGAAGGTTGAGGAGAGGGAGCCGAAGAGGTAGCGCGAAGGGCAGCGATCCGATCTTCAACGTATTGCGAGACCTGGACGCGAATTTCAAGGCCTTAAGAAATTCCGGTCGGCTCGAGGCACGGGTCATGGTAGCGAAATAGACGCGTACCGAGCATGAGTGTGTCAGGATAGAGGGGCGCCAGCGCGATGAGCAAGCCGCCAAAGCCGCAACCCACGTCTGCAAACTCTGGCGTCTTTCCGGAGCCAGCAAAGGCGGGATAGTGCACGCTCCAGTCTACCTCATCTGGGGAGGCAGGGTATTCGAGGTTGTGGTCTGAGAAGGGATTCGCGTGTGCGCGTTGCCTGTAATGTCTTTTCTACGGATGTCAACGATTTGGAGGGAGCGGATGCGAAGATGACGGTGCTTACTTGGGGCAGGATTGATGATGCGTTGGGTTGTGCCTTTGACCTCTTTCGTTTGGCCATAATGTTGGGGGTGCGAGCGACGGCGACGGACTGCTCGGAGCTCCCGTAAACCGGTCGGAGCGAATCGGACAATTAGGTGGACCGGCCGAGAACCCATAAATTGCCAACACTCTCCTCCCGTCTTCCTACTCACTCACTCACTCAACTCAAAAATGGTCTCTGCTCTTCGCGTCTCCCTCAAAAAGGTACCTTTCTCGTCTTGTTTCTTTTCATCCTCTAATAGGACGCGTGTAGACCGCCTCTCCCTTCGTCCGCTCCGCTGCTTCGGCCCGTTTCTTGTCAACAGCCTCGAAGCAGCCCACGCTCAAGGAGCGTCTCGCAGAACTCATTCCTTCTGCGCAAGAAAAGGTACGTATGTGTCATCCGCGCAAGCAACTCTCCGCTGCGCTGGCACCCCAACCCGGTCATTGACGTCACGTTCTCTTGCAGGTCAAGGCGGCACGCGTCCACCATGGCAAGAAGTCTTTTGGCCCCGTCATCGTCGACCAACTCTATGGGTATGCCTTATCGCCCACTATTCCCGTTCTTGTCTGATCCTTGACTGCCACGTCACTAGCGGTATGCGCGGTCTGCCCGCCTTAATCTGGGAGGGCTCAGTCCTCGACCCTGGTAAGGACTTCCCATGTTGTTTTCCCTTTCTTGTATCTGACGCGTGACATGATATAGAGGAGGGCATCCGCTTCCGCGGAAAGACCATTCCCGAAATCCAGGCGCAGCTGCCCAAAGCTCCAGGTGGTTCCGAGCCCCTTCCCGAGGGCCTCTTCTGGCTCCTCGTCACCGGCGAGATCCCAACAGCTGAGCAAGTTGCCGAGCTCTCAAAAGATTGGGCTGCACGCGCTGCTATCCCCGAGTTTGTGGAGGAAATCCTCGATAGGTGTCCCCCAACTTTGCACCCCATGAGCCAATTCAGTTTGGCTGTCACTTCTGTACGTCATTCGAGTCGGGCAAGCTACCGTCGTGTGTGGACTTACGTATGGTGTCGGTTTAGCTTAACCATAACTCCGCGTTCGCCAAAGCCTATGCCGAGGGTATCACTAAGAAGGAGTACTGGGGCCCCACCTTCGAGGACTCTATGGACCTGTAAGATGGTGTTTTGGGGTGGGTTCCCTTCGTGTGCTAACACAATACGTGAACACTAGCATCGCGAAGTTGCCTAACATCGCCGGCCGCATATACCGTAATGTCTATGGTCGGGGCAAGCTTCCTTCCATTGACGCACAAAAGGATTACTCGCACAATTTTGCCACATTGCTTGGCTTTGGTGACGACGCTGGCTTTGTTGAGCTCATGAGGCTTTACATCACCATTCATAGGTACGTTGAGCCTCTGTCTTCAAGGTCCGCGCGGTGTCCAAACAAACATTCCTAGTGACCACGAAGGAGGTAACGTCTCGGCGCACACCGGAAAACTCGTCGGTTCCGCGCTCTCGGATCCATTCCTTTCGTATGCCGCGGCGCTGAATGGTCTCGCTGGTCCTCTGCACGGCCTCGCGAACCAGGAAGTGCTCGTCTGGCTCACAAAAATGCAAGCCAAGATTGGAGAAGATGCCAGCGACGAAGCCGTGAGGGAGTACGTCTGGTCGACGTTGAAGGGCGGTCAGGTTATTCCTGGTTACGGTCATGCGGTGCTTCGCAAGACGGATCCTCGCTATGTCGCCCAGCGCGAGTTCGCACTCAAGCATCTGCCCGACAACAAGCTGTTCAAACTTGTAGGTCAGATATACAACATCGTGCCAGGTGTTCTGCTCGAGGTGCGTTTTCACTCGGATTCCGTGCCAAGTATTGCCTGTTCACGTGGAACAAACAGGCTGGCAAGGCAAAGAACCCCTGGCCTAATGTGGACGCGCATTCCGGCGCACTCTTGACCCACTACGGTCTGACGGAGATGCAGTACTACACGGTACTTTTCGGTGTATCACGCGCGTTTGGCGTAGCTGCGCAACTCATCTGGGACCGCGCACTCGGAGCTCGTACGTAGTCGCAATTTTTTTTCTCAGGTGTTTCCATTAACGTATATCATACAGCACTTGAGCGTCCCAAGTCGTATTCCACTGATGCCATCAACAAAATGTTCAAGAACAAGCACTAGATCCCCCGCATTAGTATGAGAAGGGGGCGTTTGTGGGGTGGCTTCTGTAGGACCAATGTTACGGTATAACTTCCGGGCGGGGTATGGGTCTGTTAGCGTTTGAGCAGCAGGCCAATCGGCCTGGTAATGAATTAGTGACGACCTAGAGACCCTTTAATGTTACAACTATGCTTATTCCCCACGGTTTAAGCTGACTCTTGCCAATTCCCGTATTCGGTCCGGGTCATCCGTTGCTATCCTCTCCTTCGATCGAGCCATTCCAGCGGCACGACCAACTCTCCTGTTCTTCGGTTTGACTACGACATTAACGCACGAACGCCAGTACGGGTGAACCCGATAACAACAACCAGCGATCATGGCCGATGTCCGCGCGCTGCTCAAAGCAAAACGGCAAGAAGCCCGCGTCACCCACCCTTACGCCACCTACAACGCGAGCGGCGCGTTGCGATGTGCGGCCTGTGGCGCTGCAGTCAAATTCGCCAGCGCGTGGGAGGGACATCTGGGCAGCAAGGCGCACCGCGTCGCAGTGGCGAGCCTGAAAGCAAAAGAGGAAGCAGAAGCGTCTAGAAAGCGGCACGCACAGCAGCAGCAGGAGCAGCAGCAAAGCGAAGACGCGGATGCGCAGATGGAGGTGGAGGTGGAGCCGCCGGCAAAGAGGCAGCGCACGGAGGAGCGCGAGGGCTTTCCAACAGACTTTTTCTCGGACCCTTCGCGCGCGCCACAGACGCTGCCCGAGGACGACGACGACAATATGGTCGAGGACGGTGGTGATGCAGCGCCAAAAAAGTCCCAGCTCGACCTGGAGTTGGCTGCGTTCGAGCGCGACCTGCAGCAACAGCGCGAGCCGCCTGCAGACCCCCAGGAGACGTATGCGCGCGCGACCGTCGCCGCGGAGCCGGAATTGGCGCCGGGATTCGAGGGACTGCCTGGGGAGGAGCCGCCGCCGCCGCCGTCGGAGAAGGAACAGAAGGTGTCTGAGGACGAGGAACGCAGGCGCAAGCAGGAGGAGGAGCACGAGCTGATTATGGATCGGCTGCTTGAGGAGGAGCGCGCGCAGGAAGAGGCGGACAGCCGCGTTGCGACGCTGAAAAGCCGGGTGGAGATGCTCAAAAAGAAGCGCGAGCTCGCAAAGGTGAAGGCAGAGGCACGGACCTAAACGTCTGCACGACTGTTTGTATTTCGAGATTTTTTTACATGCTATGAACTGTGTCGTGTTTTTTACTATCACTGCTCTACCTCCTCTTCCTCATCCACCACTCTGAGCCCGATCCACTGCAGCCAGTCGACGTTGTTCTTGTGCACGATCATGAGGCCCAGAACGACGGGGAGCCACCACAGAGAATGCATGAACACCTTGCGTGCATGGGCGTCGCTGCCGAACTTGTTGAACTGCCACGCGGCGCGGACCCAGATGGCGTTCGGCACGAGGCTCGTCAGCGCGAACGTCCACGTGGTGAGCCCAGAGAGCGGGACGAGCGCGGAGCAGATGCCCGTGAGGAGCAGCACATGGCGCAGCGCGACGAGCCGGTTCTTGCGCGCGTCGAGCACCGCGAGCATGTGATACCCGCTCTGCGCATACGCCCCGCGCACGAACTGCGCGAGCGCGTTGAAGTGCGGGAACTGCCACGAGAACATCAGCGCGAACAGCGCCCACGGCGCGAGCGGGTTCTCGAGCACCCCCACGACCGCGCTCGCGGGCGCCGCTGCGAGGAGGAACGGCGGGAGCGACAGCGCGACGACGGGGTGCGCCGCGCTCGGGACCAGCGAGCCCCCGACCGCCGCCCACCCCATCAGCGGCGGGACGGCGCCGACGACGGCGCCCACCCACGTGTTCCACACGGAGCGCCGCTTCGTCCAGGTGTACGGACCCGCGTAGAGCGCGATGTTCGCCGCGCCGAGCAGCGCCGTCGTCGGGTTGCACATCGCCCAGAGGAGCGCGGGGCCCGCGAGGCCCGTCGCGGCGGCGAAGGCCACACCGTGCGCGGGGCCCACGGCGCGCCGCACGAGCGGGCGTCCGCGCGTGCGCGCCATCTGCGCGTCGTAGGGCACCTCCTGGAGCTGGTTGAGCGTGTTGGCGGACGCGCTGCAGAGCGCCGTGCCGAGGGCCGTGGAGAGCAGCACGGGCACGGTCGTGGGGAGTGGGGAAAGCGCGACGCCGGACATGGCGACGAGGACGTTGAAGGCGGTGAGGCGCGACTTGGACAGCTGCGCGTAGATGCCAATGAGACGGGCTGGGGTGAGGGCCGGAATGGGCCGGTACGCGGCCAGCGGGACAGGTTGTTGGGGTGGGATGTCCGGTGGTTGTGTCACTGTAGCATTGTGGAAGAAGAACGAGGAGAAATCAAAGGTGGTCGAATGAGGTCGGCTCAGGAGTGGTGCTGAATGGTGTAGCCAGGACCTAGAGAGATTTCGCAACAACATAGTCTGTCGTTGTGTGACCTTGGCTGGGAATGGTAGTCGGAGTTTGAACAAGCGTTGTTGTTTTCACACAGTGACGCTGACAGCAACAACTCACTCTCATATTCATCCTATTCCTACAGCGCGCAGTCTACCCCTGCCCATTGCGCTTTAATAACAGATCTCTTACAGCCGTCAAGTGTGCTACCATGCCAGGTACACACCTTCTCCCTCCAAACTTGCTCAAACTCTTTGCCCCCCGACCCCAACTCCCATACACACGACCCGTCGACAGGGACATCGGACGTGTCACCAAAAAAAATGTCACCGGCGTTGGCTCTTTGCTTGCCTTTCTCAAGGAAGGTGCCATGGCAGGCCTCGCAAATGGCAACGCTGAAGGGATGGAAGAAGGCGAGGAGCCTACCTTCACTCTCGCAGAAGAGATGAAACGCCAAGTACGACGCGAGGAGCGGAAAAAGAAGAGAGCAGAAGAGTTCCAAACAGCAAAGGAGTCATGTACGTGCTTTTCGTCATCGTTGACCGTCCCCACTAATCGTGTTCGTATGGACCCAAGATAAACCCCAGGAAGACTCGCAAGCAGTGGGTGATCCTTACAAAACTCTGTTTATTTCCCGGCTTGTGCGTCTTTGGTTCTATATGTTCACAACAACACACAACTGATCACTGCTTCCCACAGCACAAACAAGCGACGGAAAGTGACCTCCGCAGAGAATTCGAAATCTATGGCACTATTGAAAGGGTCAGAATCGTGAAAGATAAGAAGGCACGCGGCAGGGGCTATGCGTTCGTCGTTTATGAGCGAGAACGAGACATGAAAGGTTATTCAGACCTCGCAGTTTTTTTTGTTACCCGGACGTTTACTGACACAGCCGGCTCACTTCTTGCTTAACTTATCTAGCCGCTTACAAAGAGTCAGACGGCCTACACATCATGGGAAAGCGCATCTTGGTCGACGTCGAGCGTGGACGCACTGTGCGGGGATGGAAACCACGTCGTCTTGGAGGTGGTCTCGGCGGTCGTCCCAAGCCCGTTGAACCGACACCTTCATACGCGCCTGCAGGGCGGTAGAGGTGGTTTCCGAGGTGGCTTTGACCGTGGCCGTGGCGGTTTCCGTGGAGGTGGTCGCGGATTTGGAGCACGTGGAGGAGGAGGATTTAGTGACCGAGGTGGCTTTGGTGACCGGGGTGGAGGCGGCTTTCGAGGTGGTGGCGGTGGCTTCAGAGGCAACCGAGACGACTTTGGGGGTCCACCGAGAGGTGGAGGCGGCTTCAGGTCAGTATCTGCTCATCAATCTGGTGTTTGCATCGTCTGACGTGCTGTCCTTTTACCCAGAGGTAGGGGTGGAGGTTTGGGATACCAAAGTGGAGGATTCAACGACGGCCCGCCTCCGGGCAGGTTTGGAGGTCCCTCTGGACCAGGCGCCGGGCCTGGTGGACCAGGTGGGTACGGTCCTCCTGGTGGGGGTCCAGGTTTCGGACCCCCTGGGGGCGGTGGTCCTGGTGGGTTTGGCGGTGACCGAGGATATCTCAAGCGAGAGGGCCCAGGAGGTTTCGACGACCGAGACACCAAGCGGCCGCGATACTAGGTGCTTTGCAATTGCATCCCACTAGGTGTTACTGTAAGTGGGTGGTAGGATATAGCCTCTTCTCTTCCTCTGTCTTTTCTTGCTTTGCTGTCTTTAGCGGCTCGTAAGTATAGCTGGCTGGGCGGTTGTGGATTGTTAGTATCAAAGGCAAGTATAAACTCGCATTGTTTATTTTTGATTTTCTATTTCCATTTTGGGTACCACTGGCTCCAGCCCATTCGATCCAAAATTACCGTGCAGAAGAGTCAAATCAATCCATCAGGATAATACAGTGCGAATGTAATGCGAAGCTGTGCATGATGGAAGGATTTGACGTTGTGACGGTTCCATTCCATGAGTCGATCCAACTATCTCAGCTCGGCCAAACTCGGGTTCCGAAAACCGATCAGTGTTCGAACCGCACGAACGATCAAGAAGAAGGGGAAGAAAAAAAAAAACTTGCTGTTCTGTTTTGTCGGCGGCCTTGTGTGCATGCAACGATGGAGAACAGGTGGATTGAATGGAAGGAGTGTTCGCCGGGTTTGGCCGCTCGTTCCATCGAACTGTCTTCTCAGTCCGGCGGTTTAAATTTGAGGGTCCTCCGTTGTCTCGTCACCCGATTGCTCGTGATGTTGGACGTGCACCCCTTCCTCCTAGCAACCCCGGACCCGACACCGACAATCATTGCCTTGTCCGTTTACGGCCCCTCCGCTGTTTGCCAAGTTCCAGGCCCCGTTCCCGGTTGCAGCGAAAACAGTTTCGCGTCTGACCGTGTCAGTAACGCGCCCTCAACGCAATTCACCCGACCGCCCGGTTCCTTCTCTCGGCCTTCCTCTGACGTACAGTGCGTTGCGGCGGTGCTGTCACCCGCTGGAACAACCTCAAACGGGGGCCGTGTTTGTCGAGATCCCTTATCTCGCGCTAACAAACCTAAGCATGCTTCTTCTCGAGTCATGGGACTGGGTCTTTCCTCTTCCCCTCCCCCCTCCCCCCTTTCCTCGGAGCGGGACATCTTTCAGTCATCCCGGATGTGATCGGTCGGGCTCGCGGTGCCCACGCTCGCACCGCAGCAAACCTTGGCCAACCGTATCCCTTTGAGGTGCCTGCGCTCGGTACGATGAAACGCGAGTTGTTCCCTTGCCAGCCGAGCGCCAAACCCGAGTATCGTTCCTGGAGAAATGAGATCGAACTGCAACCTACAGCGGCTAACCTTCTCAAACTCTCGACGTGATGCCTTCTCGCTCTGAATCTGCAACAGACTCCGTGAGACCGTCCCCTTGCGCCCTTCTCCTTCCGTAACGTCGGAGCCAATGGGCTCTATCCCCACCTGTCTTATCATCCATTCTCGCCTTCCGTTCAGGAGAGATACCGACCTCACACACCCTTCCCCCCCAATTGGTCTCGCTACGGTTTTCTTGCATTTTTTATATATAAATTTCGCTGGTTCAGTCATCCGATCGAGATCCTATCCCATCCCGATCATCGGTTTCACGCTCACGACCCTGACAAGACCCACTCAGCTGGCACCGCGCAGTTCAGAGCGCCCGTTTACGAGCCGATTCTCTTCTTTCAACTCTTTTTCTGTTTGAGCAGCTTAATCTGGGGGGGTTGCTTCATCTAACTTCGTCGATTCCTTCCCCCACTTCCTCCACCACCCTTTGACCAATCAACCTGGCGGTGACCCTACTGACTCGCAAGCCGGCTTGGGATTTTCCTACAATGGAACGTGAGTGTCGTTGGGCGTAAACACGACGCGACCATCGCTTCTGACCATACATACCACTCCCTTATAGCCAGGGACGAGCGCCTCACCAGCCGCCCTTTCCACGTCGCTTCCTCCCAACCCGCACTAGATTTTTCCTCCTGCTTGAAGCAGGCTTCCAATGAAGATTCCGAGTTTCCAATCGCAGAGTCACCCATGTCCTCTCCTCAGTCAGAGTCGATCACAAAATCACCCGATACGCTGCAGGAGTCGACGAGCAACAGCGCGTTGTCCCCCAGCGTGGACGCCGAGGCCACGTCTTCACCCGATGTCAACCACCGTCGGACCTCGACAGGCAGCAGTAGCAGGAGCATGGGGGGCGAGAGGGAGAAACGGAAGCGGTCCAGGGTGACGCCGGACCAGCTCGTCCATCTCGAGCGATTCTTCAGCATGGACAGGAGTCCGACGGCGGCGCGACGGCGAGAGATCAGCGAGCTTCTGGGCATGCAGGAGCGGCAGACCCAGATTTGGTTTCAAAATAGGTGAGCCGTCTTCTCTTTGCAAATCGTCCTGCCCACGTTGAAGCTGCGGCCGCGGTGATCTCAAAGACGCGCAAAGGCAAAATTGCTCAACGGAAAAGGAAAGGGGCGAACAGATTCCACGCCCCCCACAACGCCCCCAGACCTGTTTCCTGGTTACGATGCAGACCTGCACGGTCTCATTCACGAGAGCGAGCGTGAGTCTCTTTTATCCCACGAGCATGGAAATTCGTATATTCACCGGACATCGCACAGCCGTTACGATTATACCTTGTACAGACCTCACCATTGGAACCTGGCGCCGGATAGCCACCCAAGTCAGTAAACACGACCTTGTCGCCTACGTTTGCGAGTCGCGGAACTGTCTCACCTGGTTCATTCACTCGTCCGGATACGGCTTTAAAATGGAGATACCCTTCGACACCATCGCCGAGACCGAGTATGTCAATGCGGCGCCTGGCTCTGGCCTGGCCTCGTTCTTCCTCACTCAATCCCCTCTCTTCTATCTGGAGGACATCGCGACACCCCCCACCGGTGGACCTCCCGTACGCACCTGGAAGCGCTGCGCGGACTGGACTGAGGGCATGCAGGCCACCAAAGTTCTCCGCCACGATCTCCTTGGCTCCGCCGTGCAACTCACCTACGTCCTTGGAAAACTCCAATCCGCCCCCAGCTCCGACATCCGCTTGCGTTGTCCCCCGTACGTGCGGCCAGAGCTTCAGTCGGGACATTCTTCGGACCAAAACCCTGTTTCTATGTCTGCCAGCCTCGGTCTCGGCCTCGCGAGCGAGCCGCACAGCTACCGCCCGCCGTTCGGTGGAAGTGCGATCGATGGGGTGCGAGATAACCTGGTGACAGACGTGCCGAAGCGCTACGCCTTTGCTGAGGTCCCCTTACCGCTCAGCGCGCCGGCGGACGCGACCGCGTACGGCGGCGACCACCACCTTGGAACTTCGTCACGTTCCTATCATCTCGCTCTGGCGGACAGCTCGTCGTCTGCTACTACGCCTACCGCCTACCCCCCTTATCAGCAGTCCTCTGCGTCGTCCTCGTCGGGCTATTCCACCGCCGCCATGTCGCTATACCCCATCGACGTGTCCGTTCAAAGGCCACAATCCCACTTGAGCGGCGGCTATGCCCAGGTATCATCCGGTACTGGACAATCGCCGTATGTCGTCGGGCAGGGACACCGCTACTCTATACCGACGTCTGCGCCGCCATCTCATTCTCATTTCGAACTGGCGCCGACGCCGCCGCCGCCGTCCCTTGTCCCGCACCAGTACCAACGACACCAGACAGCACAGATGTCGGGACAGCCAGTGTCGGTCACGCTACCGTTTGGCAATGACTATGATAATAGCGGGCATCCTGAATAGTTAGGTGCGGTGTAGACGCTGAGCGCCGATGTTTCAATGTTGTTGTCCTCCCCCCCCCACTCGTTGTGTTCATGTATTGTTCGTGTCTCCTCATCTATCTGCTACAATATAATATAATGAAGAGTATCTAAATACACCAGCTGTTTTACAGTATCATCTGGACATTATCATACGCACGGCTACTCATGTCTCACAAAGTTTGTATCTCTGGTTCTCGACGCGGACAAATCCGAAGCTAAGACTTATTGGCCCCGTCGTTGCTCTCTATGATTTACTGAACAACTAAGGTTCTTTAAGTTACAATGGTGTCGGGTGTGTTCTTTTTTTTTACTGAGCTTTTTTTTGGCCGGCACACAATCTTGATCGTGGCGGTCGGTGCGGGAAAAAGCTAAGTGAGGAATTCACTCAGTAACGATTGACCTGAGTGATCATTTTCATTGACTAGCCCATTTGGACACGCCTACACACAACACAAAAAAAAAAAAAGTAAAGCAACCAAAGTTGTACCGATGTCCAGGACCTCCCACCCGCGGCGATATTACGCGCTAAGATGCAGAGAGAGATAGAGCCACTGTGCATGGAAGCTCCTTGTGCTCCAGAGGGACTAAGCCGTTCAGACCTGTCCTTCTAAGCGCTCCTTGGTTAGACGCGCAGCGTAGGTATGGCTGATGATATTGACTAAAGGATCCGAGCTGTCAGTCAACCTTCCGGGTGAAATAATTTGCAGGGCGTTCGCCGCTTACAGGCTTCCATGTAACGGTCAAAACAGCGCGAAAGACAGGTCTGCGCCGGGGCACGAAAAAAAAAAAAAGATTCAATCAGGGGGACGTGTCGAAAGGGATCAGAAGGCTGAGTGAGTGCTGCACCTCTTCTGAGCTAGATAGAGACGTAGACGGCTTGGTCACGCATTTCGCGAAGCATTTGTCGTTCGTTTTCTGGAGAGTGACCCGGTTGTTCGTTAGTAAGACGGGGGCGCGTAGTGTAAAGTTCACGAACGTTGATGAGTTCTTGCGCATTGGCGAGGGCAAGTTCGCTGCGCACAGAAGCCATGACCGCCTCTTTGCGCGCGTTGAGATCTTTTCCGTCACCATGGAGAACGCATATATAGAGGTTACCACCAGGGCAGGGAAACGGAAATGAGGGGGCTTACCTTTGGGTGGTGCCGCATCGGTCGAAGATGAGCCGCTGCCGCCAAAGATAGAGGACATCCTTTTGGTTGTTTCAAAAAACCGTTTGGCGACGTGGTTTTGAGAGGGCCAGCAGCACGCGACACGTGATCGAGACGACGGTTCTCGGGCCGGACCGGGCCGGAGGAAGTGTGGACCAAGATTTTAGACATCGAGGTCGTTCGCGTTGACGGCACCCCGCAACGTCTAGCGGAGAGAGGTCTATCTCCGAGCAACTCGGCTTACACGATGGGTGCAGGCGAATCTAGATCGCACCAGGAAGCGGACGACGCCACCGCAGCCGCTCAGGATTACTACGCGATCCTCGACGTCGACGAGGACGCCAGTGCCGATGAGATCAGGGTGAGTTCGTGCTCAACAACGGGACACGCCATGTGCCGAGATGACGATTGGCTGCATCTGATCATAGCCATGACAGCGCTCCTTCCGACGACTCGCGCTCATCCATCACCCGGACAAAAATCATGACGACCCCGAGGGTGCGACCCGACGTTTTGCCGCGTTGCAGCAGGCGTACGAGGTGGGGGGCGTTTTCCGGTTTTGTGCGCATCATCTGATCTTAACTTACCCCCGATAGGTACTGAGCGACGAGCAGGCGAGCTACTCCGGAGATTGTGTGGCAGCGCCCAGTCTCACCCCCGTCTCTTTCGCTAGGAACGTGCTTGGTACGACTCGCATCGGTCGGCACTCGCCCCCGAACCAGATGCAGAGACCGTCATCAACGACATCAAGACGGGCGCCGCTCCCCCCCGCGCGCGCGATCGTGGGCTCGCTGTACGCCACATCCAGGCGTTCCTGAACCCTTCGATGTGGTCGAGTTTCGATGATGGCGCGGACGTGCGGCCTCCCGTCGGTTGCCCGAATGAAAAGCATGCTCAACCGATCCTTACAGGGCTTTTTCACCATATACCGAAACTTGTTTGATAGGCTCGCGAGGGAGGAACGACTCTCCACCACCGTAGAATTTCCTTCGTTTGGCTCCTCGACATGGGACTGGGCCGCACCGTCCAAAGAACGGCCCTCAGAGGCGGCACGACACTTCTATAATTTCTGGCTTAACTTTACTACGGACAAAGAGTTCGCCTGGTCTGACCAGTGGAATGTCTCGGAGGCCCCCGACCGACAAGTTCGGAGGTAGGCTGACCAGACTCAGGCTCGCTTCCTGCGGCTCACACTGCCAGGTTAATGGAGAAGGATAACAAAAAGGCCAGAGACGGTGCGCGGAAGGAGTACAACGAGACCGTCAAGGTACGGCTGGCGCTCGATTCCACCCGTCGATCGCGCTTCAATGACAGAACCCAGTAGGCTCTCGTCATGTTCGTGCGTAAACGCGACCCACGATACAAGGCACACATCGCCCGCCAATCTCAGTCTCCCACGCCAACGCCCGCAACCGCTGCGGCGGGGATGACGACCCCAAAAAGGACGGCGCCAAGACCTACCTTTGTCGTCCAGGACTGGCAGAAGGTCGCCGAGCTAAGCGATGCCGCGGCGGACCTGGAATGGGTGCGTGCTGAAGGCACCGAGGACGAAGAGTGGGAATGCATCGCTTGTAACAAGACGTTCAGGAGCGAGGCTGCGTGGAACAGCCACGAAAGGAGCAAGAAACACCTTCGGACGGTGGAGCAGCTGAAACGCGAGATGCAGGAAGAGGAACTGGAGCTGGAGCTTGGCCTGGATGACGGTGAATTTGCGGACTCGGATGCCGAGGACCACGAGGAAGTCGACGGTCAGGTCACAGAGAGCGCCGCTGTGACGGCAGATGACATTGCGGACGAGGAACCTTCAATGGCTTCTCCTGACCGTACACCTGCGCCAAATAAAGAGGAAGGTTCGACCGAGGCCAAAGATCCCGAGCGCCACCCTGGCAGACAAAGGCGAACTCAAAAAAAGTCTCATACACCATCACCAGAACCATCACCGGCGCCCGAAGCGTCCCAAATAGGTGCTACGCGGCGTCAACAGACGGAGGGCGATCCCGAGTTGCCTCAAGATAGCCGTGAGACGCTGGAGTTGGGAGAACCCCGCAACGACGAGCAAGATGGTGACAAAGGCGGCACCGCGAATCCCACCAAAGGGGAGATGTCAAAGCGAGAGAAGCGCAGAGCCCGTGAGGCTGCAAAGAAGGTGCGCGAAGGCGAAGCAAAGGGCGGCTGTGCAGTGAGTTTCCCCTCACTAAATTTCTTATTCAATTCGCCCTCGTGTTGGGAACTTTTTGACAGGAGCGTGCCGCGTCGGTATCTCCGGCGTTGGGCCACTCTTTCGGTCATGTTTTGTCTTTTTTTTTTGTTGGGTTGTCAATCATCCTCTCGTAACCGACAAACTTAAGATTTCGGAACAGTGCAAC
Organism: Lactarius pseudohatsudake; assembly: GCA_021525015.1. Classification (NCBI taxonomy): domain Eukaryota; kingdom Fungi; phylum Basidiomycota; class Agaricomycetes; order Russulales; family Russulaceae; genus Lactarius; species Lactarius pseudohatsudake. The sequence continues at coordinate 39,545 of JAKELH010000252.1, read as the reverse complement.
GTTTGTGGGGAGCAATTTGACAGCAAAACAAAGATGTTTGAGCACATCAACCGAGAGGGCCACGCACTCGCGGGTACACGTGATGGGAATATACCAAAGAAAAAGGGAAAGAAGACGAGGTAGTACGGACCATCATTCTCATTGGTAGGGACGAGAGTGGGCGAATTGTGGGTTTTGCGGAGTGTACATACGAATCTTGATCTGCACGTAAAAAAAACGGATAGAACGGGTGATGATTCCGTGAGCCCTCGTGTTGATGCAGGAGTACCATCATACCATATACAGCTGTACCAAGTGACTTGATCGAGACACGATCATGCAACGAACATCTCATGCCGGAATTCGAACAGAAAACTCAAAAACTGGTCACAAAAAACGGTCAGGCCGGACGGAACATCAGGTCGTCTCATCCCATAAGCTGCGACACGTCATCTGGGGGGTACTTGATTTGTGAGAACGTGAGGAGCCTGGGAAAATAGCAATCAGCACACGGAGACAGTCCGTCCGAACGCAATAAGCTCACCGCTTTAGACTTTGGATATATTTCCGACTGACTTCGTCGTTCAATACGTGTGCCACTTGATCTGAAGAAATCTTTTCGCGCGCAGATCGCTCATGGATACTGGGAAGGGTGGGGGGCGATCAGCATTCGAAAAAGCTCTATCCGACAATTGCACCCACCCAACCATCGTAACCCCGATTGGCCACGGCGCATTCCCGATAGAAAGACGGAGATACGCGTCATTGGCTCGCTGGTACTGACGCTTTTGCATATGGTGCACTATCTCTGCCAGACGTGGCAGCATGTCACCCGGAATAGACTAAGATACACCAGCGTCAAGGGAGACGTAGAACAAGAAGAAAGGCAAACGAACTCGTGATCGTAGCAACTTGAAAAGGGGTTTCAAGTACTGAGCAGACTGCACTTGCGTCGCGGCGGCCAGCTTTCCCTGGGTCGTCCTTTTAACGTGCTCTAAAGGCGTCGTGTTTAGAGGAATGGACACGTCAACAGAGTAAAAGTCTTACCGGGGCGTTCGGCCATGCTTTCGCCCCATTCCTTGAGCGCCCTCTTGAGGGCATAGTAGATGATAGGGTACAACTTGTCCGGGTCCGTCTTGATAAGTGCCATGTCGAGCACCGCAATCTCGCCGTCCCCAGACGCAGACTCGTCCTTCTTCTTTCCCTTGCTGCCCTCGTCGGTGGCCGAGTTCGCATTGCGGTCCCTCATCAGCCGCTCGGCGCTCTCGACGTCCTCCAGCGCCTTCCGGAAGTCGTTCTGCCCGCCCACGCGCTCATGGCCCTTCTCCTCGATGAGTTCGAGCGCCCGCAGGCGCAGACGCCGCTCCTTGTCCGACTCGCCGAACAACCGGATCGGCTGGCCCTTCGCACGAAGGCGACGTATGGTTTCTTCGTTGGAAATGTTGAAGGCCACGCCAGCGGTCGGGGGAGGTGTGCCCGCGCCCGTGTCGGGGGGTGGAGAGGCGGTCGAGCGCGCGGCGCTGGGTAATGAGGGGACTAGCGATGTAGAGCGACTAGATCCGTTGTTCTAAGCTCCAGCGACGTCTCAATATCTCGGTGTAGTTTAGAGGGAAATGGTAGAAACGCACTTTGGACAGCGCAGCCTGCTCTGCCTTTGCCTCTGCCTTCTTGACTGCATCCTCGCGCGCCTTGCGCTCTTCCTCTTCCTTCATCCGCTCTATATCACCTCTCCGCATGTATTTGTTAGGGCGTGGTGGCCCATTATCGCGGGCTTTGCGTTTTGATGCGATTTCAGCTTTGAGCGCGTCCATGTTGAGGAGTGTGATTATCTAAGCATGGAAATCCGAACTTATTCGCGTGTTTCCGTTCTGGGATGAGGACCTTTTAACACCCCATCACTATGTCCGACACCGTTCAGAGGTGCGCTGTTTGCACCTTTTTTTGAGAGAGAAAAATTTACACATTACGCAGCAAATACGTCCTCCAGACTGCTGGGTTTGACGGTACATAGCAACAACAGTCTGCTGGGAATTATTTGGGGTTCGCTGACGTTTCTCACCCCAGCCCGCTTCCCTTACACCAACCAAACAAGACACTGGTAAGGGTGACACCTCTAAGGCTATGCCTCCTTTTCTCTTACATCACTGTGCAAGCTACCAAAATTACACTGATTACTTCAAATGCATTGCCGCCAAAGGCGAGGATTTCGCGCCGTGCAAGCAGTTCAAGCGTGCCTACAACTCACTTTGTCCCAGTGAGTCACTTTCCGAGCTGCTTTCCCGAACCTGGTGTATTGATATGTATGTTCCTCTCAGATGAATGGGTGTGTTACATTTTTGTTGGCCTGCAACAGATGACCTAACTTTGTATCTTCGCAGATTGGCAAGTGGGACGAGGAGAGGGAAAATGGCACCTTCCCCGCGTCTCTAGAGCCCTGACCTTCTGTGTCCCATCAATAATGTTTGTAGAGTGCTGGGGACTAAATACAAGCGGACACATCATCAGGTTACGGCCGAGTATTTGCTCGCGCAGTTGATTATAAGATGGGGTTGTTATGAAACAGTTAGTTGTGGGTATTGAGCCTTTTTTTCATTCAAGATATCCTTCGAGCACTATTCGGATAAGTTATACACAACGAACGACGCATGGCCTTGCGCATGGCAGTTGTTTTGCGTTCTACGTATTGGCACTGCCGCTTGTAGTTTTGATATGAATGGTGTCATGCCAGTGATGGACAGCAAGATGTTAAGAGACGAAATGGTTTGTGCAAAGTGTTGCGAGTCCGTTGTCCACGACCACTTGCAAGTTGCGAGTTGTGCTGGCTCGGACCGAGGCCGGGCCCTGCTTCCGGACCACTTGCAATCCTCCACCGCAACTTGGCATTTTGCCTGTGATACATTGCTGATTTACTGAACGCCCGTTACTCAGAGCACGCATGCGAGTCTACAGATGTCAGGTATCAATTTCAACTCATGGACAGAAAATGCCACCCGCCTGGGTATGCGTATACAAGAGACCCTCGCAGAGCGCACGAAAGATTTTTCTCTAACTGGCAGCGGCGCTGGCTACTATGACACGGGCGAGGACAAAACGAAGAACATCAAAGCACAGCTGGACTCTGGAAGTGATCGGGAGAAGCTCGAAGCGATGAAGCGCCTCATTGCTGTGAGTGTCTCCTCACGGCCGTATTCCTCCCAATCAACTGGTGCCAGATGATCTCAAAAGGCCGAAACGTATCAGAATACTTCGCCCAAGTGGTCAAGAACGTCGCGGCGTCCAACATAGAGGTTCGCAAGCTCGTGTACATCTATCTCCTGCGCTATGCCGAGGCCGAACCCGACCTGGCGTTGCTTTCGATCAACACGTTTCAACGCGATCTCGCGGACAGTTCGCCACTTATACGCGCGATGGCGTTGCGCGTTTTGTCCGGAATCCGTGTACCGACCATCGCAGGCCTAGTTGTGCTGGCGATCAAAAAGTGTGCTGCAGATACGAGCCCATATGTGCGCAAGGCAGCGGCGTTGTCCGTACCGAAATGCTACAGGTGCGCCTCACTCACGTCGCCCGCGGAAGCAGCACCTTCTCAACAACGGCCCTTGGCAGTTTGGACGAGTCACAACTACCCTCTTTGGTCGAAATCCTATCGACACTCCTGCGCGATCGCTCCCCGCTATCCGTGGGTAGCGTTGCCATCGCTTTCGATGCGGTGTGCCCTACGCGTCTGGACCTCTTGCATATGCACTACCGACGCTTGTGTCGGGTGCTTATCGATGTAGACGAGTGGGGCCAAGTGAATCTCCTCGAACTTCTGGTTCGGTACGCCAGGACAATGCTGCCGCGTCCGACTGCTTCGCATGATAGTCCGGATAAAGAGGACGGAAGAAATAGACCAGGACCTCGAACTCCTGTTGGTGTCGGCGGAGCCGTTATTCCAGTCATGTAACCCCGCGGTAAGCGTGTAACTTCGTGATCTCCTCCGCATGACTCGAAGACTTCGCAGGTCGTTATGTCGGTATCTCGCGCGTTCTATTACCTAGCCCTACCATCACGGCACCACAAAATAGTTCAGCCGTTAATCCGAATTCTTGCGGTTTCACCAGAGATTGAACGTGTGGTTTTGGCATACGTTCTTTCGATCTCTCATACATCTCCGGTACGTCGTTTTTGCGCCTGAGCTTATCTGGTTGTTGAGCGGTGATAGCACTTGTTCTCCTCACATTATACCCGCTTCGTTGTTCGATCCGATGACAGCACACAAGTAAAGGACTCCAAGACGCGCCTCTTGCGGAATTTCGTCACCGTTGACAATTACCAGGCTCTGCTGCGCGAATTTGTGGTCAGTCCCGTTCGTTCCACCCGCTCCTCTGGATACAGCTTGCCAACTCTATTTTGGTCAGGATTACACGGATGACGTAGATGAAACACTAGTGGCGGGCGCGATCCAGGGGATTGGGCACATCGCCCGCAATCTTCCCGAATCGACCGCTCAGTGTCTCAATGCGTTACTGGCATGCATCAAGAGTCCGCACGGTGGGTTCGGTTTCCATTCCCATTCCCACTCCACTTTGACAGTTCGGGCTGAACGATTCTCGCAGACCCTGTCGTAGCGAGCGCCGTCGTCGAACTTAAAACTCTCGTTCAAGCTCAGATGCACACTGCTTCCCATCCCGGCCCGTCGTCTGCGCCACTGACGATCGTCGAACGCCTTGCGTATCGTATCGATGAGATCCGACACGCCAAGGCACGGGCGTGCGTCGTCTGGCTCGTTGGCCAGTATGCCGCGGACGATTCGCCGAGTGCCGTGGTGGAAGGTGTGGCGCCGTGGGCGCCGGATGTACTCCGCAAGGTAGCAAAGTCGTTTCGCGACGAAGTACGTAGCTTGATGCTCGCAGTTGAGCTCGTTTGCTGATCCGCTTATTATTTTTCACAGACAATAGCTGTGAAGCTGCAGGCGATCACCCTCGCCGCTAAACTCCTCGTACTATCACCATCACATGCCACGCTAACGCAACTAGGCAAGTACGTATTCGCGCTCGCACGCTACGACCGCAACTACGACGTGCGCGACCGCGGTCGTATGCTCCAGCAGCTCCTCGCGGGTGTGGTGCCGGGCATTGGCGCGGCGGACGCTAGGGACGTCGGCGGCGTCGTGCTCAGGCGCGCACAGGTGCGCATCGTGCTGTTCGAGGGCAAAGAGGGCGCCGCGCACGCGACAGCGCATCCCGAGTCCCGCGGCGAGCGTGTCGGCACGCTCGGCCTTGTCCTCGGGCGTGAGGTGCCCGCCGCACACGCGCGCATCCTGCCAGACTGGCTCGAGCACGGCGTCGAGTCGAGCCTCCGCGATTCACCAGACGACTTTGCGCCGTCTGTGGCGGCGCCGACTGCCTTTGGACACAGTCGCTACTCCCGCCGCTCTGCGCGCTGGGGCTGCGAGTGGCGGCCGCTCGTCCCCAATCGTCGTGCTCACCCCCGCTGGGTCTGGAGGGCCATCGCCGGCGGGGAGCATGCCGAACAGGGGCGGGTGGACAGATCTGGATAAATTCTATGCGAGCTCAAGCGAGGAAGACGAGGAAGAGGAGAGTGACGATGACGACGATGACGACGAAGAGGGTGAGGAAGAGGAAGGTGAGGGAGAGGACGGTGAGGAGGAGGGGGGAGAAGGTGGAGGCACGGAGGGATCATCAGATGACGAGGAAGAGGAGAGCGGACATCAGTCAGGGGGGGACAAAGATCCTAGCGGCAGTCCCCCTCGGACCCCAGAAGATAGCGATGCTGAGGAGGGCAGCAGTAGCAGGAAGGCCGCGGTCCGATGACGAAGCACCTTCGTTTCTTCTGGGTTCAAGGGTCAGAATGCAGGAAATTTACCGCCGTTGTAACATATCCCCGTAAGGGGGAAGGGGGGGTGCGCTTTGCATACTCTTTGAGGGAAAGAACGACCATGTGTCATGGTAGGGGAAACTCGTGTAGCATACTGATGTGAACGCAAGCGGAGAAACAAACTGAACGACTCAGTGACGGCAGATTGGGAAAATCACACCATCTCAGCCACCTGGAATGGTGTGGGGCTCAAGGTACAGTGTTGTATTTGGGTCGTTCTCGGGTAAATATACGATACCCCTTCCCTCCCCGTCCTTCCGGTCGGCCGCGGGACAACCCAGTTTCGGGCGGCCCTGAACTAGGGAAAAGTAAGAAAGTGCCGCTAAGCTGAAACAGCCAACTCCTCTCTCTCCCTTCCCCCCTTCTTTGTGAGAACAAAGCGTGGTAAATTGTATAGCGGCGATCGACTGACCCAGCCACTCATCAGGTCAGCTCTGGAGGTGGCATAGATTGACAGCCACTACATAACAAACCGTACCGCGTTATATGAATCCGGATGCCACCGTAGTGCTCGTCGCCACAGTATGCATCGGGGAACCACTTAACGAGTGTACGGGGGCGCTAGCGTGGAACACGGAGCGAACGAGGGAGGAAACGATGCGATTTTTCTGTACGTACGTGTTCTTTGGGAAGTTCCTCTCTTCGAGCACATACAGTAGTAGCGGTCGACCCCAGGCACCTCGCTTGTCGTCTTCCCGGTAAAGCGAACAGTCTGACATGCAGTTTGGTGCCCGTGATCGAGCCGCGGGAGACGCGCGCGTTGGCCGTCTGATAGAGCTTTCGGTAGAATATGAAATGGTCTATGTCGATGTCGTGAACGCGGCCGTCCCTCGCCATGATGTCGTAAGGTGTCTGTCAGAAACGGGGTTCGAGCACGACCAGAAGCGAGCGGGGCACTCAAAACCCTCGGCGTGTGGACCTGTGACATCTAAAGAAATTAAGCGGGTACGACGCGGACATTCTCCGCGCGAATTCCGTCGCTTGTAGAGGGGCTCCCTCAATAATGAGTCAGACACTAAGGACCACCTGTCCGTTATGCTCGACAACCACTGTGACATACATCGATCACGGCCTCAATGGCTGGCGCAAGTTTGCCGTCTCAGGGCGAGAGGTGGTGGTGGACCTGCGAACAGGAAACTATGTGCAGAAGATATCATGTTGAAGGGCTGGGTGATTGAAGACATGAGAGCACGCAGATGTACTTGTTAGGTCCTGGCCCAAGGTCAACATACTACACGGCCTGTGAGTAATTGGTGGAGGGACTTGGCCGAAAAACGCACGTAGCCCTAGTAATAAAACATCTCAGTGACGTTGTTAATTAATGAACAGAGTGCTCGCATTCACAAATACCTGCTTCTCTTTGTCCATGGTGTCGTTAACAATATGAACAGGCGAAAAGAAAACGACCTTGCTTACGTGTAGATCTGTCCCGAGCAGGCCAACGACGTCAAGGACCATGTCACGGAACAAGTCCCGCAGCGCTAGCTATCACGCCCGGCGCTATTGCCAAAGTGCACCGTCCAGATGCCAACATCCAATATTCAATATCTGATCGGGCCGATGCCCCCTGGGACAGTATTTGTCATCGTTGGTGCTGTATAGTTCTACCATAATCTAACCTTAATTTCGTTTATCACTATTGCCCAACAAGCCGTCCAGACACAGTGACAAAACACGAACCAGGGCTCGAAGAATGGTCAGTATTATCACGACCAACGGGGACCCCGCTTAATCCTCGATTGACAGCCGTCCCAAAAATCCTTCCGAACAAAACGAATCCTCGCCAAGGCTGCCCGCCAGAATCGGTGAGCAGCGACTCTTTCCGTCTGCAGCCGGCCCACCCATGACGAGACCACAGGCCCATCCCCCAATGGTTCCGTCTGAAGACAGATACCAAGATCCAGGTGCGTCGACAATTAACTACGACGACGAATCGATGGTGCTAACATCTTCTGGTGATGCAGTATAACGCCAAGCGCCGTCATTGGAGGCGCACGAAGCTGAACATCTGAACACCGCACGTCAAGGGCACAGTTTTGTGGAACCCTTGCAGAGACGCGGACACTGATGGATGCGTATGTCGCCAATATGTAACCTCCCATACACCACCTTCTCTCCTACATATTTTTTGCGCCTATACGCATGACAGTACTGTATCAATCTCATGCCTCCTTCGTGGTGGAGTCTGTTAACAGACCTACGCGTCGCACGATAACAGCGCCGTGGGAACAGCAAAAAAAATTGACAAGTCTACCAGCCACAATGGAACTATTAAGAAAGTAACGGGAACACCAATGCAATCTAGCAACTGTGAGGTCGTGTGGGATCCTTCCCAATATCAATAAAGGTGTCGAGCTTCGTTCGAACAAGGGCTGCTGTATTGGATGATATACGTACAATGTTCTCTCATCCCTCTCCGTTGGGCCGCTGGACAACCCAGTTGCGGTCGGCCCTGGACTAGGGAATAAATAGGAGGGACAAACAACAAGAAAGTGCCGCAAAGCCAGAAGAGCCAGACAACCAGCGCCAACCCGACCCCTTCTTGGCGAGATCAAAGCGCGGGCTCTGGGGGTAATTTGTAGTACAACGGCTATCGATTGCGGCCACTCGTCAGCTCTCGAGGTCGCATAGATTCAAGTTCACTTCTGCTTACCGTGTTAAAGACGTGATAGAAATGACCCCGGACGCCACCGGAATGCTCGTCGCCATAGTATGCATCGGGGAACCACTGAGAGAGCGTGAGCAAAGGACACGGCGTCGGAGGCGATGAGTTTTTCTGTACGTACGTGTTCCTCGGGAAGTTCCTCTTTCCAAGCACGTAGGTAGCGATCGGCCTCAGCCACCTCGGCTGTCGTCTTCCGGTACCGGGGTACTGCGAACTGCCCAACCTGCAGCTCAGTGTCCGTGATCGAGCCGCGGGAGATGCGCGCGTAGGCCGTCCGATGGAGCCCGCGGTAGAATATGTACTCGCACCAACGGTCGAGGTCGTCCTTGTCGATATCGTGGACGCGGCCATCCCTCACCATGATGTCGTAAGGTGCAGCTGTTGGAAAATGGGGGGTCATGTGGGCACCACCGGAAGCGAACAGGAACAGGGCACTGACGACGCTCGGCGTGTGGACTCGTGACGACATATCCAAGGAAGATAAGCGGGTCTGGGTAACGACGCAGACATGATCCGCGCGAGTTCCGTCGCCTGTAGCTCTCGGTCGAGAGGGGTCTCCTCTTTGATTTGGTCAGCCGAAAATAATGAGAGTCGGACGTCAAGGATCTTCTACCTTGTCCGTTGTGTGCGACAATCACTGTGACGTTCATCCCGTACACGTCGATTACGGCCTCGATGGCCGGCGCAAGTTCGCCCTCTGGGAGGGCAAGAGATGGTGGTGGGACTTGAGAATAGGGAACTATGCGCAAAAAATGACAACTGCGAAGGGATGATTGATTGAGAGGGATGGACCGACCTTTGATAAGAGGACGCAGCCCCAGGTGTGCTTGTCGGGTCCTGGCCCAAAGTCAACATACTATGTGGTCTGTGAGTAGTTGGTGGAGGAAGACTTGGCCGGAAGACGCACGTAGCCCAGGTCTTCCACTGCCACACGTGTCCTTGGAAGAAAAACAATGTCAGTGATGTCGTCAGTGAAGAGATTGCTCGCACTCACAAATCCCTGCTTCCGAATACCGGCCTCTATGCATGGTGTCGTCAACAATATGAATGAGTTGAAAGAAAACGGCCTGAGCTTACGTGGAGGTCTGTCTCGAGCAGGCCAACGATATCAAGGTCCATGTCACGGAACAAGTCCCGCATGCCGCGCTGGCTATCACGCCCCGCGTTGTCGATACCAAAGTGCACCGCCCAGATGCCAGCGTTCAATATCCTGGCGCGTGCATGCGCGGGCACGGGCACTGGTGTCGGCGGTGCAGACCTTCTGAGCGGGCCGACGAGCGCAGCCACCGCGATAAGAGCAAGGGAAGCGCGAATGTAAGCGACGAGCCAGTGGCGGGATGGGCCGAAGCGCTGTGGTCGAGGCGACTGAGAGAGTAGCGCCAGCTGAAAGAAGGCGCGAGGAGGGCGAGCTGTGCTGCTAGTACTCTACCCGCGGGAGGGTCAGAGGAGAGAGAGGGCTGAAGGAGGTTTCAGTTCACTTACAGGTCTGTGCGCTCACGGAAGCTCCATGCACCTGGGACGAAAGCATATGCGACGGTGAACGTGGTGACGAACAAGAACACTGTCCAGACTGCCCACGCCAATCCGAACACGCGGCCGGCGCCACGCGACCGTGCGGCAGCACCTGCATTCTGCAGCACCAAAGGCGTGATGACCGTCAGGAATGCGGCATGCACGAGCCCACCGGCGTAGCCGATCCATCCTGTGCGCGTGTGCAACAAGTACGTCGAAAGCACGCCGATCGCAAACGTGAGAGGATGAGCGGGGATCTTCTGGAGTCCGCTGGAAGTGCAGGATCCGGTCGGTGGGGACGGGGGTGAGAGGGCGAGAGCCAGCAAGGTCGCGAGCACTTGCACGAGGAGTGTGAGCGGTGCGTGGATGTGTGGGTGGGGACCGGCGGTCGGTAACCCGGACCAGGACCAGGCAAGGAGGGTGCTGGGATCTGACAGTCGCTCGTGGAGCGAGCACATCAGGGCGCCAAGGGCAATTGACGAGAATAGCCACGGCTCTCTGGGAGTAGGGTCGGGCGCATTGTCAGCCTTGGAAGACTTGGCGGAAGGCTGGGAAGATGTCGAGGGTGTCGGTGCTAGGGAGGCGGGGAAATTTGATTCAGGACGCGTCGCAAATTCAACTAGAGCAAAGAAGCCGAGGACGAGAATTAGGACGTGCCTGCCCGAGGCGACATCCACGATCAGCCAAGCTGAAGAATGTATAAGTTGACAGGCAATCTTGGTGAGCACACAAAAGACACCGCGTACCTGGATTGTTCCCGTGGTTCAAGTGCTTTGACAGAGATGAAAGAATAAACCCGAGGACAAATACTAGATACCGACACAAAAAGGTATATCATGTTTCTTGGATGAAAGGACACCACTTACAGACAGAATGATATCCATTCCCTATGTCTGCCTGCCACTCCGCGGCCCAGCGAATTCCCGTGCAGAAGACGCCAATTATAGCAGCCCCAAGACGGATCCACATGCTTTCCACCCACCAAAGCCCAAGGCCAAAGACCCCCGCGGTACCAGCCAATGCAGTGCGGCCGGCGCGGGAATTGGCGAACGATCGAACGGGAGCGAAGCCGAGAAGGAGAGGTGAGAGCGTGGCGAGAGCAGAGAATTCTGGGCCGGCAAGGGCAAGCTTCCAGATAGAGAAGTAAAACAGAGTGACAGGTAGTCCCGTGAGTAGGGTCCAAGCCTGATAGGCTGATGGCGAGATTACGGCGAAATCAAATTCTGTAGGCGCGGCGTAAAGTAAAGGCGTACCAAAGTACAGGTCCGACATGAAGCTGAGCAGTGGACGGTAGGTGACGAAAAGATCGATAAGCCCGAAATGATTGCACTTTTGGACGAGCTTCTACGCGATTGTGCGCCTCAGGGGATTTCTTAATGGATTGTATACTGGATACACCAGGGTCACTCAGCTCTCTCACTGAGTCTTGATCTCTCACTCTGAATTCAGAGAGACCAACCGGGTAGCGAAGAGAAGACATGAGTATTTTATATCAAACAAGACTGCGGGGCAACTGATACATTTCATCTCGGGCTGCTGTTGGATCTTGCACGTATCTAATGTCGATGTCGATCTCGAAGGCGAGGGACGCCTGCGTGTAGCGGACAGGTGAGAACCGCGCGAAAGGTGACTCTGATGAACGATACTTGCCACCATTCCACTTTCCCCAAGATCTATGATTGCCACAGAGTCGTATAGGATGTCAAATAGTATGAGCGACCACTCAAAGAAAGCATAACGGGTATATGCTAGTTGTCCGGGCGTGAACATGCACTCGCATTGGAGTTGAGTATTGCCAGAAAACGTACCTCCTGGAACGCGGTAGACTTTGTGTTGCACAAAAAAGTATATCATAGGGAGGAGAGAGAGCCAAAACCTGGAAGTCCAACAAACGTCGACCATCAAGAAACTGTCGACAGAAAGACGATTACTTACAGGTAAGCGACTCTGATTCTGACGTAATAACGACGCTCTCAGTGCATACAAATGACTCGGGATTGCTAGCACACACCTTTGCCTACGTGCCCGTCCCCGCGAGAGTCGAATATTACCGAACATCCAAGGCAAATTGAGCACGATATACAGGATCATGAGGACGTCATGAACGTCGTGGTTGTCACTGGATGTTATGTAGACCCAGCCTCCGCAAGTAAGGGTTCGCAGTACGCCAACCACGGACAAGAAGCCGGGAAGGGTAGACAAAGGGAACATTTGACGGTTGAGTAGATAACCAAAAGCGATGAGAATAAAGCGAGGACCTAAGAAAAGTGTCATAACACTTTTGGTCAGCAGACGGTTTTTCTTAATCACCAGAATTGATTGCTATGAGCAGCTGGAAGATGTTCCGTTCTGGGTACCAGTCACCTATGCTGCATGCAGGTTAGCAATAGAACCCTCGAGGGAACAGCTACTCACGTCGCAGACACACTAGGAAACCATTCTTCAGGCCAACCTGCGACGTCGTTCTTCACGATTTTCTTATAATGCAGGAAGCATCCTACAACGAGGGCAGAGAAGAAGGCGGCGCCGGAGAGTAAGGCATGGAACTTTCGCGAGGCTTGAACCTCGAATATACAACGATCGTACGGTCGACACGGTCGACATTTGAAGTTGAAGCCAGGCCCTGCGCCGCGCGTTGAAGGCTTGTTCGTCCGCGGCTAAGACCGGGCCGCACTAGATCATCTCGATGGCAATCCCGGTCACAGTATTTACAGGGTTTCTCGGTGCAGGCAAGACCTCAATCATCTTGTCCTTGCTGCCACAGCTGCCCAAATATTACCGCGTCGTTCTCCTCAAGAATGAGTTCGGCGAGATAGAAGGTTGTCACATTCTCACCGTATTGTCGAGTTCTCAGCTGATACCCCCCAAAGTCGACAGTCAATTGGCGAAGCAGAGCAATTTGACCGCCGTCAGCGAGATCTTGAACGGGTGCATGTGAGAGCCTCTCTCTCGTGACATGCTAAACTTTACTCACCCGAAGCGCCAAGGTGCTGCGTGCTCATCGGTCAAATGAAGTCCGCACTTCTGGAGATCCTAGGTGCCCCACCGAGCATCCGAATCTCCCTCAGTCCACGCCCCTCTGAGACTCCAGCGCAGAAAAGTTCCAGTCCAGACCGAATCATCATCGAGTCTTCGTAGGTTGCCCACCTCGCCGCCGCACACACACACCCGCTCACTCGCGCATAGCGGTTCCGCCTTTCCCGCCACCCTCGCGTTCCAGATCCGCGAACTCGAGCGCGAGACAGCGCGTGCGCTCGCGCTCGACGCGATAGTCACAGGTCATCGACGCAGAGAACTTCAGCGGGCTACGAAGACACGAGCGTCACGGCGCGCATGCAAGCGCAATACACCGACGTGCTGCTCATCGTCAGTTGCTCCCCTCTCCACTGCACATATCCGCTGACCGCGCCCAAACAGAACAAATGGGAGCACGTCACCGAGCGCGCGCTCGACGATGTCCTCGAGCACCTCAACACGCTGAACGAGCTCACGCCCAAGATCCGCTGCGCAGGCAGGTCCGTCGACCCCGCGCTCATATTTGGCATCGACTCGAAGCTCTTCCACGACGATGGCCCGCCCCCGCCTGCGACGACGACGACCGAGAGCGTGGTCGCGCAGCATCACGACGAAGTCGAGACCATCACCCTTCTCCGCGGTGCGCCTGTACCCACACCCGCTGCGCACGTACACACGGACGCGTGCAATCACGCCCAGGATCCCACGACGATACCGCGTGACGCGGATGCGCCTCTCCCGCCCCTCGACGAACCAGCGCTGTCCGCGGCGCTCAGTCAAGCTCTCGAAAGAGTGCGTGTATCGGGTGAAGGGCTTCATCCGTTTCAGCAGCGCCGGTCCTCACGCCACCGAAGAGGAGGAGGGGCAGCAGATCCTGAATTGGGCTTTCGGGCGCTGGGAGCTCGTAAGCGTACCTTCATCTCTTGAGGAGACCGGCGAGTTCGTGCGGTTGACGGTGATGGGAGAGCGAGGAGAGGTGAGGCGATATGCCAAGAAGCTCGCTGAGGCCCTCGGGGCAGAAGTCGCCTAAGGAACTAGCGAGTCCCTGTTTGTCGTATCACTCACCCACACGAGATCTTAGAAATAATCACAGCGACAAGAGCGGCAGATCGATTTATTGTGCATATCGTAGTTACAGCAAACAGTTAGGAGACATCGGATTTCGAATAAAGAAGGAACAAAGACGACGACGGAGGGGTCGATCAAGAGAGGAGGAAAGGTGACATATAGTGACCCCCGATAAAACGAACATACGGGACCAGAAGGGCAAAACGCATCCAAGATGGGTTTAGCCGATAAGCACAAACAACGCAGAGAGAACGGGGGGAGAGAGAAAATAGAGTCTTATCGAACAACACGCCATAACCATCTGCCCTTCTCTCAAGGAAGGATATCGACAAGAACTGTGTACGCACGCATTGCGCGAGAGGGCGGGGCTTGGTTATGGGCCCATCACGTACCCTCACATCATAGCGCGCTGACCTGGCACCCATATCATATTGGGAATGGGCACCTCAACCTCCTTCTCCTCGAGACTAGTAGGGACATGAGGTGGGGGTGCTTACTTCACAGGTTCAGTGCCTAGGTACGCGACCAGACGCTCGGCGCAGATTTCATTCAAGACTTCTTGGGGAAACTCGTCTCGGTGGTTCTCCATAAGGTGGACCTTGACTTCGTAGTAACTGCGCGATTCGTAAGGGCAGAATGGACATCGGCGCGGTGGTGTGTGAACACCAAAAAGGTGCCGCCTGTAGCTCTGAGGATGTCCATAGGTCCCCTTGCAATAGCGACAATGGAATCTGTCGGACGTGTCACCGACGGCTACGGGGTGACCAGATTTCCGGCGAAAAGCGATGAACTTCTCAATAGATGATGCCGGTTGGTCCACCAAGTGAATTGAGTCAAGGGATGGCAACACTGCCGCGACCATGTCCTCAAGTGCAAGAGCAACGTGCCCTGCGATGTTCTGAGATACATGCAGTGTCTGGACGTTGGAGAATTGGTGGAGGAGGTGCAGCCATTCAACTCCGTCTGCACCTTCTAATTGATGATCTCCCTCGGGCTGCCACTGGGCCTCGAGCGACAGATGGACCACCTTGGGTGTAGTGGAAAATTGGCTCAGCACCTGAGCCAAGTGCGAAACTTGCCAGTCAATCCCTTGACACGAGATGCCAATCGTAGTAGGGCGCGAATCCGAAGTTCGGCTGGTCTAGGAATCCTGGTAAGGGTGACCTGGTCCCTGAAAAAGATAACACGCGCATGCGTGAATGTGATTGACTTAAGGCCTACTGAACGATCGATGAACTCGGAGAGCTGAGCAACCTGAAAGTCAACAAGCTGGTTCAAGTAATATATGTGGATCCAGTTCAGCTGAGGGCTGTCGATTCGGGTAACGAGGTCCTCCAGATACTCGCTAGCACCCTGGAAATGAAAGAAGTTGAGAGCAGGAAGGACGGTCCGTGTTACAGGAGGCGGGCATGGTCGATCAGGACGGGGAGTAGCCGATTGATATTCAATGATAAAGGTTTCGAGCCTGGGCAATGCGGCCAAAGCCACAACCATCACCTCGGGTGAAAATGTAACCAGTTGGGGGTATATTGCGAAGATTGAGAGTGACAAGATCGCTGGTGGACAAAAGAAGCACTAGTAATTCCGGAAACGGAATGCCGGATAAGGCGATTGCCTTTAAACATGATGCAGATCCTCCCAAGAATTTGGCGGGAAGGACGGGCGCATACCCATCCCTCGAGAGAATGTAGAGACGCGTCAGCACTGGAAATGGCTCCTGCATCACCGTGGCGATCTTTCCCAATTGTGAGCCTGTTACCGTCGAGCCCGAGATAACATACACGATTGGGGTGCTCGAGTGCAGCGATAATATTGTCTTCATCGTTAGGCGTATTGCCGTTCCAAGGATATCGGTAATCAAAAGCGATAGGAAAAGCTGGCCAGATACCCAGATTCTTCCTGACAGGAGTTCTGGGTGTGCAGAGAATTTGGAGGTTGAGACGGCGTGGCGACGCAAGAACGATTTGTCGCCATCTTCGACATACGTGCGTAGGTATGTGCCATTTCCATTCAAGAAGACTCTTTCGACGGATATCGAATATTTCAAGTAAGACTCTTTCTGGAAGCGTGTCGATTGTCGTTGCACGTCTGTGATTCTTACATGTGCCACGCAAAGTCAGTACTTGCTGAAGTCACCACGGGGTGCATGAGGACACACCTTGAGCGGAAACATTCTTTCGTTGCTCGCGGTAAGCTTCCCTTTGTGAGGTGTCACCAGAGGAAGGACCACTCGGTAGGGAGAGCAGATGGTTGCTAATCGAAGATCAACACTGACACTCAGTCAATTGGTAGGCGGCCCACAAGACACAGCTGGGAGAGCCGATCGATTGGAGCGGTCTAGCTAAACTCCGAAGGGAGGCTGGGCAATGGCTAGTTGGAGATCAGTGGGGGGATTCGGTCAATCAGTAGTGATATGGCAAAGGAATGCTCAAGGCATACCTCTGAGAGTCAATTGATAGTGCGGATAATAAACGCTGTGGACGAATGGGTCTCTCGTACCAATACCAGCCCTATGAGTCGTAAACCAGTGCAAGGGGGTTGGCGCCTACGAAATTTGTCTTTTTGGTCATCTTCATCTGGATGGGGAAAAACAAAAACTCCTCATGCCTTAGGATGGGAGTAGGTGTCCTTGCCTTGTGCACCGGGATTCATGGAACGTGTCCATAACACCGCCTGACCAGAGACGTGCTTGAAGAACTGGAAGCTCCGAGTTTCTGTCCGGTGCAACGCTTTCGCTCCAAGAGGGGCTATTGGTAGCTTGCTCCCTCGCCGTGACTCGATTGTACAATATCGGATTTGACATGTTCGAGTTCGACTGCCTGACCCTAGGGTGCGGTCAGCCACAGAATTGCTACACAGCCTCCCAAGAAGGCGCTTGCCGAGGTGGAACTGCCTTTTTGTCCTTTATATGTCACCAGGCGTTCTCTTTCAGCTCGACAGCCAATTGGCAAAGCAGAGCAGTTTGACCGCCGTGAGCGAGATCTTGAACGGGTGCATGTGAGAGCCCCTCTCTCGTGACATGCTCGACTTCACTCACTGAGGCCCTCGGGGCAGAAGTCGCCTAAGGAACTAGCGGGTCCCCGTTTGTCGCGTCAGACTCACCCATACGAGACCTTAGAAATAAGCACAGCGACAAGAGCGACAGATCAATTTATAGTGCATATCGTAGTTACAGTCAAGCAGTTAGGAGACATCGGATTTCGAATAAAGAAGGAACAAAGACGACGGGGGGGTCAATCAAGAGAAGAGGAAAAGGGGACATATAGTGACGCCCGATAATGAAAATACGGGACCAGACGGGCAAAACGCATCCAATATGATGGTTTAGCCGATAAGCTAAAAACACAAACGCAGAGAGAACAGGGGAGAGAAAGAAAGAGAAAAAAAGAGGCTGATCGAACAACACACCACCACTATCTGCCCATCTCTCAAAGAGGGATATCGACAAGAACTGTGTATACGCACGCATTGCGCAAGAGGGAAGGCTTGGTTACGGGCCCATCACGTACCCCCGCATCATAGCGCGTTGATCCCACATCGTATTGGGAACGGGCACCCCAACGTCCTTCTCCTCGAGCATGTAGTTCTCCGGCCCGCTCGCGCCCCACGGCCCAGCTGTTTGCTGAGCAGCTGCCGCTGCCGCCTGCGCAAGGAGCTGCGTATAATCGTTCGCACCGTTCCCGTTACCGTTCCCAGCAGCAGCAGCAGCAGCAGCCGCAGCCGCCGCGGCAACTGCATTGACGGAGCCGGAGGGCGGGGCGCCTCCGTTGCGCCCATCGACCGTCGGGTAGAATGGATAAAACAGGTTTGGCGGGACCTCGGCCAGCTTCGTCTCCACAGGACCGTTCGAGCCGCCGCCGCCGTTGCCCGGTCCAGGGACGAGGATTCGCGAAGACGGGGGTACAGCGGGCCCGATGGGCGGAGAGCCAGGGAAGGAAGGCGTGCCGGGAGCACCGTGGGGGTAATTGATGTTGGTGTTGGTGAGCGACGGGGTCGATGCCGCGGTGTGCGTTGCCAACGGGGAGCCAGTGCCCTCAAGGTCCCAGTCGAGCTCGGGCATGAGTACTGGGTGGGATGACGGGCCAACTTGGCGCAGGTTTACTTCGAGGACTTTCTCGGCGAGCGTCGCGATCAGAGGGTGGCTACCGTTCGTCTCTTTGCGCTCCCAGCGCCAGCGGAAGGACGGAAGCATGTCGAGCGCCATCCAGACGTCCTCGAGCGCGACTTGGCGAGTGAGCGAGTCGCAACGCGACATGTGTCCGAAAAGGATGACCATCGCGGCGATGTGCAATGGAATCGGTGAGACGAAGAAAGAGATGTCGGGGAACCGGAGCAACTGATTGTGGACAACAATGATATTGTGCGAAACCACGATTGCTACGAATCGTTAGTTATTGATGGGAAGGTATGCTCGAGACGGGTCCACTCACCATCCAGGAGTGCCTTGTGCCTTTGAGGGAAGTCGAGGTCCTTGTTCGAGAAGAGAGCTCGGAGTAGCAAGATTCTGGCGATCCCAATTTTCAGGAGCGTCAAACCTTCGTCCTCCGTGATCCCCTGCACGAGTTTCGTCTTTTCTTCCAGTGACCAGTCCGCTGTCCCGCCAAAGTACCGTTTGTACTTCTCTGGGAGATGGCGACGGAACTCGACCATGCTCTTCACGATCCTCGTCGCATGGCGCATGATCGCATCCCCACTCTGTCCATGCGGGCTGTATAGCGAGTTGATGATATCTGCCTGAATCTCTGCAATAGGGTGGCTGAGCAGGAAGTGTTCGCTTAGGTCGGGGCGCGTGGACTTGGGCCGCACTGGATGGGGCGTGTTCGTGTCGTATGGCGCAATAGCAAGCGGGCGTCCGAGTAGAAGGGACGTGCCGCGGTCGTGTACGAGCACAGTTCCCCAGAGGCGGATGCGAAGCTGGCACTCTGACTCGTCGAAGATGGTTTGGGTGGTCGGATCGTGGTTGAGCCCAAGCTCGATGCCAAGGCGCACCATGCTTCCAACAAGGCGCCAAAGTGTGCGACCTTGACGCTAAACGATAAAACCGATTAGAAACCCGCGGAATGACCGCTAACGACGGGTCCGCGCACCTCGGTATACAGGTACCAGTGCAGAAGAATGAGTGCCTGTAAGCTGCAGATCGTGACACGAAGCTCGGGCTTGATGGAGAGGGCACGCTGGAAGAAGTCCTCGTGATCGGGCCAATCAGGCGGCATGAGGGTTTTGACATTAACGTTGGCCAAAGACGGAGTTCCACCTGCAGTGGCCTTGTTTTTAGCTTCTCTATCGAGTCCATACGCGCGGTGGTTGAGCTCGGAAAGGGTACCGAGGGCAAATATGAGATAGACGGAGCACAAGAAACCTGGATCGTGTTGCTGCGACTCGCCTGCGTAAAGTTGAGCGAGTGTCCCCTCAAATTCATGGCGTAAGAAGACGGGTCGGTGGAAGTTGAGGCGTTCAAAGTAGATGTGTACAATGTGTTGCACCATATCGCGATCCTTCGGCAAGAAGGCCGAAAATGTGTGAGTAGGACCAGGAGCGCTTGGTGACGAGGCGACGCTGTCGCGGCGCATGGGGACGAGCACCCATTTGTTAGCATCATGCGGGAAAGCCGACTCAGCCGCTATGCTGTCACGTCCGGATATGAGGCCGTGCGAACCAACCGCAATATCCTCCTTGTCGAGGGGCTGGGGTCCGAGCTTGAGATCTTGGACGATATCTGGAGCAACACCGAAGCTCTTCGCGAGGGCCTAGCGTAAAGGTTAATAGGGCGACGGGATCGACGTTCAACACGGAGGGACATACCCGGGGGTTCGACATGTCATGGAAACCAGGGTCTCCTCCCTTGATGTCCGGTACGGGTCCGTTAGAAGACATAGGACGGGGCACAGGCTGAGCGGGAGGAAGATGTTGCGGCGGAATGGGCTGTGGGGGGTGCTGGAACATTGGGTGTAAGTGAGGATTGTAACCCGGGTGAGGTTGCATATGTGGAGGAGGCGGGTAAGGCGCTCCATTTGGAGGCGCGGCATAATATGGGGGCATAGGAGGATAACCAGGTGGAATCATGTGTGGTCCCGGAGGAACGTAGGGATAACCTTTGGGAGGGGAGCTGCCGCCTAAAGTCGATGAAATGTGAGGATGCGAGACTCAAGAATGAAGAAAAGAGACATACCAGGACCTGGGGTAAATTGGAAGGAGGCAGTAATAGGAGGTACATTTGCCTCGACTTCGACCCCCTCACGAACGAGTATCTCTTCCAGGTTTTCCAACTCAAAGCCAGGAATACGGCGTTTGAGAATGGCATCGCACTGGGCGAGTTTCTGTTCGAGATGTTCGGTGTGACCGCGAAGAGTGAGGGTCTGACGGTGCCTGTCCTCCTGGTGACAGGGAGTGCCGGCGGTTGCGCAAGCGGTGCATCGTGGGTGTTTAGAATCGCACTGTAACGAGACGGTGAGAATAGGAGAGTGCGAGGACGAGTGGGAGAGCCAGGGAATTGCCGGCGGTGTTGACCGACGGGACTTGCCACGACGTGCGCATGGGAGGAAAGAATTACGGCTGATGCCTGAGTACTCACCTTTATCTTCTTGCTTCTACAGCGAGCGCACGCCTCGTGCGAGCGACGAAGGCGACGTGGTTCGGCAGGAGTCGATGGTTCGCCGTTTTCAGCCTTCTTACGTTTTCTGCCTGGTGGAGGAGGGGGCTGAGTCTGAGCTTGTGGCTGCTGTGGATCGATGTGAGGCTGCTGTTGATCCATTTGCTGGATAGGATTCTGGGCTTCAGACGAACGGATGTCGAGTTGGGGGTGTGGTGGTAGAACGTGTGTCATCGCGATAGGCTCGACACCTCCCTCGTCGTTTTGGCTCGCTCAAGCGCATTCATTCCCTTAATTTCCTCTCTTTCTCACGCTCCCTTGTCAACATCAACAACATCGTTGGCGTTAAAACACAACTGTGAATCCTCTCCAAATAATAGACTGTTCAATTTTTGTATAAAAAATAAATTATTCATCGCCATCATAAGGGGGCAAAGAAAAGAAAAAGGGGACTCGACCCTATTGGGCGTTTCTCGCGCGCTCAGCCAGCCCGGGCTCGGACATGAATGCTGCCATTCTACCGCTTGATCCCCGTTTCGTTCAGCCCCACCATGCACTTACAATCGAATCCTCTTCTCAGCTCCCCAACATTCCATCCGAACGAATCTGCTTACACACTGGCGACCGTTCGACATGACGCCGAGAGTGACGAGTCTTCTTCCCTCCTGTCCACCTCATCATCCACGTCAATTGCATATGGCACCACCCCTATGCGCTCCCCTCACCAGACCAGAAGAGTAATCTTCAATGCCACCCTCAAGATGGCACTCATCTTCGTTGTTAGCTGTATTTTTCTTGGAGGTATTTTGTGGATTGCCCTCCCAACATTAGACCCGTATGTCAACCTCCGTTCTACCCCCCTCGCGCTATTTTACATACCTTTACCCTCCCCCGATCAGTGAGGATCGCCCGCTGCTCCACATACCGAAATCTTTTGCCGACCTTCAGGATCTCAACTATCTCCTCAAGAAATACCGAGACATATATCCTTTCCGTGTCGTCGTCTGTTATGTCGTCACCTACCTCTTGTGGGTCCTTCCGTCCTGTTCCGTTTTTACTCCTCTCTGACCCCTTCCAGCCTCCAAGCCTTTTCCCTGCCTGGTTCTATGTACCTTTCCATCCTTGGTGGTGCTGTTTGGGGTGTTGCCCGTGCCCTGCCTCTGGCCTGTGCATGTGTCGCCACAGGCGCCACACTTTGCTACTTCATATCCGCTGCTCTCGGCCCCGCTCTCCTCTCCCTTCCCTCTTTCCAGTCCCGGCTTGAGCTCTGGTCCGCAAAGATCAGCGCACAGCGCGCCAACCTCATTCCTTTCCTCATCGTCCTCCGCATCGCACCTCTTCCCCCTCACTGGGTCGTCAACGTCGTCGCACCCCATGTCGGAATCGGTCTCGTCCCCTTCTGGTTCAGCACTTTTCTAGGCATTTTTGGCGTCACCGTCATCCACACGTCCATTGGCGGAGGCCTGGACGAGATGACTTCCGCCGCCGATTTCCACCTCATATCTTGGCGCAACTTCCTTACCCTCGCTGCCGTCGTCGTTGGAGCGATGATTCCTGTCGGCATACGATACGTCTTTTCGCGCGAGGCGGCGTCTGCCGTCGATGATGACGAGTCCCGCGTGGTGCTTGACGGCGTCGATGATACGATCCTTGCCCATGGACCGCCACTATCACCGCTCGCGAAGAACAAGCAAGTGCAGAGTTCGTCGGTCATCCCTGAGAATGATGAGGAGGACATCTTTGGCGACGATTCAGGCGAAGATGACGATGGGGATGTCATCCTCGAGGCTGGTCCCTCACTTGTCATTAAGGACAACGAACCAAAGGCTCCGCACAGTCACCACCGCTCAACATCCGCATCGTCGTCTCCCATTAGCGCGCAGGAATTTACCCCTACCCGATAATTCTGGACTTTGCTTCGCCTCCTTCCTCACGACATGATCACGACCACCCTTGTAAATCTACACCCTTATACGTGTTGTACTTTAGACACTGCTTATATTCTCCCTCGTGTTATTATTGTTGCGGCGTTGTTTTTGTTTGCCGTATAACTGCTCCTTGCGTAACTGCGGTGCAGGCAATTGTTACGACACCCCATGACCAACATAGATTGGGTACTGTACATAGCTCATCTGTCCTGACTAACTAAATCAGTGAACTCTCTCTCGTTCTAAGGTCTTCCTCGTCGTTGTAAATTCGGATCTACAGCTACTTACTCATGGACACCGATCCTGAAATATAAGACAATTATTTACTTATCAACTGCTGGCATAGACCTCAGAAACAAAACGCCGGTGGAACGACCGTGACGATGCCGAAATTGCCCCGCACAATGCACTCGGGCGCTACCGACCTGACCAATGTGTCCGCGGGGAAAATGGATGATCGTGACCAGGTTACGAACCCTTCGTCGCCCAGCGACGACTCGGCTGCCACCCAAATGGCGAATACTTCCCGGCGGCTCTAGCTCTTCGCATCGATGACCACGTCACCGGTCATCACACGCGGTCGGATTGGAACCGCACACCGCACACGCAGTAGCAGTTAAGTGACACGAAACACGAAACTACGCCATCCTGTGATCGATCGCGGCGACAACAACATTTGGTACCTCTCTGTGCCGTACTCAGTTGCAGGCTTGCAGCAAACGGCCAACTCATCATCGTCACGTCGTGTAGTCCGTTTGGCGCTGCACGGATCATGACGGGTATGACTACATAACAGCACTGACTAGGCTCAGAACTCGGACTCGGATCTGGGGCTCCGAGTTAACTCTTATATATATCAACTACTGTAACACCTTGTGCATAATTATTTAGTCGAAGTAATGTACCGTAAGTCCTTGCACTGCTTATCATGTGTTCGTATCGCAATCCGACCGCCGACAGCGTGAACCGTAGTTACGCAGTGCGGCGGCGTCGCGCACTCACGATAGGGCGGCCGCGGCCGCAGCCCCAGATTGGAGAACGAGGGGCACCGCATGGCGGCGTTACGGTTCTAGGCCTGATCTTCTCGGGGCGCAGTGACCTAATGCATGTCCCCCCCAAAAGTTAATCAACAACGCAATTGAAGCTTGGGTTTTGGACAGGTCCGTTTCGAGGAGTCGAGCTGCATAAGTTACATGACGTGAATTTACGAGTTGCGGCGCGACGCCACCGACATAATCCAAAAAATTTCGCCCGTGGTGTGTGTAATACACAGCCATTGTATACAAGTACAGGTACAAGTAGTACAAGGGTACAATTAATTATTTTTTACTGTAGGACACTCCTACAGTGTCTTTCTTTTTCTTTTTGGAAAAGCGGTGTGTTAGGGAGCAGGAGATAGTAACTAGGTTACCTAGCAGATCTGCCTAATGCGCTGATGCAGGTCAAAAAGCCTAAGGCTCGAGAGAAAGGTGCAAAATATGTCAGCGTACACCCTTGCGGGGCAGTGTGGGGGCCCTAGCTTCAGCGGGGCTACCTTGAAGTTGTTATGAAGTTTGGTCCACAGCACATTCGCCGATATGTGCGGTAGTAGCGCGTTCACGCCACGTTTTACGAGTCGAGGAACGCCCTCTTAGGGGTCGGTGGTATCTCCTTGGGTTTGGATTTCAGCCGGTACAACCCGTCCTTGCCCTCGACCACAAGCTTCATGTTCAAGCCCCCCGTGATTGCACAGCATATCGGACCGGTGGCCGGCCTGGGCCAGCCTGCTCATCGCGCGTCATCTCCGATGATATCATCGTCGTGGTCCGTTGTCGTTCGTTCCCTGTCGGGAACGGCGGTGGGCGGGTTACTACGTCGCCGGGTATGTCCTGAAATGGCCGGGCTTCCAAAATGGGTTGCGAAGGGACGCTAAACGGCCGAAGGGGCACATGCTCGTACGTACAACCAGTTGTGGAAGTGTTGTACAAATATCGGAACACCGGTGTTCTTTTCGAAACAAATGATCCAAGAAGGGCTCGACTCGGAGTCTCAAGCTGAAACTGAAGGTTATGGGCACGTTTCGGGCGGGCAACGACCTACTGAGTCCATTATTACATAAACCGACCCAAGTCCATGCCGATAGAAAAAAACAAATTGGATCATGCACGACAACTCCGAGCGGGGGGAGGGGGGCATTGTTCAGGGTAGGAAAGGTGAAAAAAATATAGGGATCGCACGATCTGGAATGCATACATGGGTGTCTACTAGGAATGGCAGTGGGAGTAGAAAAAAAACATAAGTCAAAGGTTGCAGAGCGACACGAACGTGTGTGTTCGTGTTCGCGTCGGGGTACAGAAGGTGGCGGCGTGCATCGTGGAGAGGCATATTCTATAGTGGGTGAGCAACTAGATATCTGGGATACCGGAGTGCCCCGCTAGCCGGTTGTGCGCGGTTGCAATTCGGCTTTTGTGAGACTCGGGGAGTTGGAGCGCCATAGCTCAGCGCTCAGCGCTCAGGGTTGGTGTCGGGATGGGGAAAAGGAAGAAAATAAAAGAAACCACCCGGGATTAAGAAACGAGTTAACGGGCACACGGCGTTCCCGAAATCTACTTTAGCACACCCTCCATTTTCTCAAGGCCAACAACGACGCCCTCGATAAGGATCATCACGCGTCGGGGAAAGATTACCCGCCCACCGCGTATTTCGCCGTCTCGCTCTGTCTCATCTTCGCTCTCCGCAGCGGTGACGTTGAACCGCTCACAGTGCTCGCGCCGACGTCGGGCTCGGCTGCGTGCGCGCACATTGCGCTGGTGTCGTAGCTCCTGTTCAAGCGCGAGAGGGAGCC
Organism: Lactarius pseudohatsudake; assembly: GCA_021525015.1. Classification (NCBI taxonomy): domain Eukaryota; kingdom Fungi; phylum Basidiomycota; class Agaricomycetes; order Russulales; family Russulaceae; genus Lactarius; species Lactarius pseudohatsudake. The sequence goes on along the minus strand of JAKELH010000252.1, from coordinate 14,088 downwards.
CGAGGGTGATACGTGCAAGGCGGAGTGAGAGACGAGCGCGAGGGCGAAGGGAAAAATAAGAGAGCTTGGCAAGGGAAGCGTGTGTGTCAAGGAGGTGGGAAAGCGTCGAAATCACTGTGTGAGTAAGGGCGCGGCAGGCTGGTGGTACGGTGGGAAAGTGTGTGTGAGTGTGTGTGAACGCGTGTGGAAGGGGGGGGGGACTCACTGAGGACGCGATCGCGAAGGCCTTGAAGGGTAAGGAGGATAGAGTCGATCCCTTCGTCGCCAAGTCGTAGTGATGGACTCAAGTCATTAATGCCCCCTGGACAAATGTGATTTGTCGTTTCATCTGCAACAAATTCTACACGAGGAGGACTTACGCAGCAAAGTGCGCACCATTTCTAGATCGCCGTCCAGAAAGTCATTGAATATACCAACAACGACACTTCGCAGTGTCTCTTCGGCGCGCATAGTTGCTCCGGGGGTGTTACAGGAGAATTCGTGTGAGGCAGGGTGCGAATCATAAATCCGCTTGGAGGCAGGATTGGAGAGAACATTATACGCGACGGAAACTTTTTGGAACGCGTACGTCGCTTCGGGATTATCAGGGAATTTGCTGCCAGATGGAGGGATGATGAGAAGAGATTTCATATGAATAGATCGGAAGGATGGAATAGAGGCGCTCACTCAGGATGACAGGCCCGACTACGAGACAGATACGCTCGTCTGAGTTCCATCTTATCTGATGCGGCTGCGCGAGACAAACCAAGAATATTGTATAGATCCTTCTGTTCGAGTATGTCTGTGATCTCCTGCTGGCGTCGATGCTTGCTTCGCGAGGTTGTCGGGCTGGATGGGCGGGTCGGCGAGTCGTCCGAGTGATCCGTAGATGACTCCTCCGAGCCGTCCCAACGCAGTGATCTGGTGTAAGAATGAGAGAGCGTGGAGGTAGAAGGTTCCTCTATGTGGAGTTCATCGTCGATAGGGAGATAGAAGTATTCTGAAGCTGCGTTGAAGAGTGAATACAATGCGAAGTGTTAGGAACAGTCAAAGTCGGCAAACCTGATGATAGAACGGAGTTAAGCATGGAAAATTAAAAGTGCAACACTAGCGATAATCCGGTGTAGTGCACGACAGAATGTAGCCCACAGATTTGTCGGAATATTGGATGCGGCGGGCAAAGATACGGTGATATAAGCTGCACGTTGAAGCTCGTGTTCTGTCCCCCTCTCTGCATGTGATTCTACCAGGATCACGTGATATGACGCATTTGGTCCCTCACTCTCACACTTCCTAAATTGTGATTGAGGATCCCATGTAGTGCGCGTTTGTGTTTCGAGCCCAAATCCCGATTGTCGCGGGTCATAATGCGATCTCAGACACAAAGTAAGTTTTCGGTGGATGGGGTCATTCACCACACTGATTCGGGAGGCTCCGGGACTGGAAACTCGAGGCTCAACGGTTCATTATTTAAAGGGAATTTGCATCGTGTGGTTCGAGGGTGCCACATCAGAAGATGACGGGAAGGGGCGTGGAGGTCAGGTGCAAGGGAGGCATGTCCGCACTACTCGGCAATAGAGCGTTCTCAGAAAAGGAGATCTTTCGGGCCAAATCAGCTGAGACAAATGCAGGCGGTGGGCCAGCAAAGACGCATCGACCGTTACGAGGTAAAGAAGAATTTCTACCAGAATATATGCGACGTAGTCTGTCTGTGTCACACAGGCTTAAGAAAGACGCGGACTGCAAGCTTAGCGGGTCAGGATACGTTCTGCGCTGGTCACAAAAATGTAGCAGAACAAAAACTCGAGGAGTAAGGATCAATGCGAATGGGAATGTACAGTGCTTGGATCAACGGGAGTTTGGGGGGAGGCGACGGTGAAGCCACACAGCCCAAACTAACCCTGAGGGCTTTTTTGGAGAGAAGGCGAAGACGGAATGTGCCGATATATTAAATTATGTAAGCTCCAAGGGGTTGCCCCCCTTCTGGCGACCACCGCGGGGCACAGCCTCAAAAGGGTTGGAACGTGAGGGCGAGTGGGGACGGGGTCTGCGTCGGATGCAGAAGTAGAGAGGAATCTAAACCCATGGCGGAATTGGGGGAGGGGTCTAGGTCCAGCAGGATGATGAGGGAGTGGCCGGATGATGAAATAAAATAATAAATAATAAAAATAAATAATATAAGTGGGTGAAGAAGGAAGATTGTAACTCCGCCGTGACTTGCAAGCGAGCCGTGTCGTCCCCCCGTACGTAGGACAACAGCTCTTGCCTCCCACCGTCATCCCCTCCATCTCCTCCGTCGCTTCCTTCCCTGCTCTCCCCCCCTGCTGCTCGCCCCGGGGTTATTGGACTCGCTGTTGGCCCACCTATCTTTCCTGCATTTCGTCCCTCAGACCTACCCATCCATCCCTCTCCGTTTCATCCTCCGCCCTATGAACGATGTCCGATCGGCTGCCTAGTGCATACCCTAACTTCCCGAACAACTTTTCTCAGGGTCTTTCCTCTCAGCAGGCCCACCATCGCCCGCCGCAACAACTATCATCTCTTGGCACTCAGCCCACGCTTACCGGAATCAGAAAACCTGAGGATGTTAGGGCGTGGCAGCAGATGCAGCGACAGCAACAGCAGCAACAACAGCAGCAGCAATTACAGCAACAACAACAACACTCAGGCGGGGAAGCGATACATGTGACCATGCCGCAACAGCAACAGGTGTGTCTCGCTACCTGTCTTCTCCCCTTCCCGCTTGAAGTAGTGTAACATCTGTGTGTTTACTATCCCTTGGTGATCCGTTCTCGAGTTAATCCCTCCTTCGCCTGTGACTCCCATCTTCATCAGCGCCGCTGGCTTGTGGGTCACACCGGTTTGACACCCAAATCGTGTGCTTAGTCAGCAGCGGTGCACTCTCATCTCGAATCATTACGCGCTTATTCTCCACGAATTTTTTTTTACTCACATCCGTTTCCTCTCTTAGTTTCTACAATTCTTGCGCAATCAAGTTGCGCAAGGTCACATGACGCGTGAGCAAGCACAAGAGCGCGTTACTATGTTCCAGGCGTCCGCAGCCCACTCCTTCCAGGAGCAGAACGTACCCCAACAGATTGCGTCAGGGTTCGCCGCTGGTGGGATGGCGGGAGGGTCTGCACAACAGCAAATGGCTGCACTCTCTCAGCGTTCGCAGGCTCCAGTCAGTAATCCGATGAATTCCATTCAACGCGTCATGCAGGCGCAACAAGATTCCCTCCAAGCGCGACAATTAAACATGCTAGTGCAAGGGCAGCAGCAGCAGAATGGTTTTGCTTCTAGAGTGGGTCAAAATCTTCACCCTCCTGGAATGGGCCTCCCTCAGGGACAAGGGTCGCTACAACAAAATTTCATTCAAGCTTCTCCCTCCGTCCCTCCCGCGAATATCCAGTCGTCTGTGGCACCCTCTGCATCGCAGCCTACCTCACTAGGCGGGGCACAAATACACAATCTTCCTAAGAATCTTGTGGACATGCCAGTGCAGCAGCTTTCTAATTTTTACAGCCAGCTGATGAGAGCTGTGGAGGACGGAGAGAAGAATTTAAATGCCGCTGGTGCTAGTACTAGTAGCGAAGGTGACATGCAGCGCCAAGCTTTCCGAGCTAGGCTCGACCAACAGAAGCAATTATTGGTCAGCATCCGGGAGTTGATTAACTTGAAGAGACAAGGGTACGTCTGATTTTTGACTTACTGTAGGTGACCTCTCATGGCAGCACTTTAGCGGCGATCCTGCGCCACAAGCTGTGAATGGAGCGTGGTTAGGGGCAGGTCAACGGGCCACGGGGCTTTATTCAGTGCCCGAACGACCCCCTCAACACAATAGTCCTTTAAATCAGGCGTCGGTCAACCAGATTCCACCACAGGGTCTACAAGGCAGAATTCCCACGCCGCAGCAGAGCTTCGTGCCTTCGGTGACAGGTCAATCGAACTTGACCCAAATGTCGCCTCACGTATCTGGCAATGGCTTGCCTTTCAACGGCGCACTCGCACAGATACCTGGCGCTCCACCACAGCCGCCGCCACAGGCCTCACGTCTCACCCTACAACGGACCATTCAATGCAGTAAATTGCCCCCACTCCCTGAAGACCGATTCAAGGTGCTCTTTACGCAGTTCGCCAATACCACAGGCCTCAGGCTAAATGATCGGGACTTCGTCATCGACGGCCGACCGGTTAGCCCTTGGGCTCTGCATAGAGCTGTTTTCGCGCGGAACGGCTTCGAATCGGTATGTCCTCGATCTATTTAATCATACTTTTGATTTATTTATGTTTGTCTAGGTTACTGCAAACGACGAGTGGCCTGCTGTTGGCGCCGCTTTGGGATTTCCCCCGTTCCCTGCAGGCGATCCTACCCAACCGCTGCGGTGTGCACCTACCATAGCGCATCGGTTACAACAGTTATACAACGATTCTTTGCGCCACTTTGAGCAAGCCTACCTTAACAACGTTATTGCCCGACTGAGGAGTTCACAGGCGTTGGTGTCTGCTCAAGCTTCCCAGCAGCAGGCACAGCCACACCAACCGACCGATGCGGACTATCAGGCCCTTTTGGCTAACATTCCATCAGACGCATCTCCCATGACCGCCGAAGTGATGAGCATCTTACCACGGTTTTCTCATACGTCCGGTGCTGAACTAGAGGGGCATCGTGTTCCACCGCACGTTATCGCATTTGTGGAGCAGCATAGAGACAACTTACAACGTGCGGCACAGGACCAGAACGGGTTTCGGGCTGGTCTTACATCCACCAAGAATCTACCCCTCGACAATCGCACACAGATCAACCCGGCGTCCGCGTTTCAGGGAATGGCTCGCCCCCCACCACAACCTATCCCCAATCATCATACGCAGCTTCAGATGTCACGGCAGCCCCCCGCGCAATCACAGGGGGGTAAACCCAATACATTGCAGTCAACCCAACTGATCAATAACGGCGGCCTACTTGCCCGGCCTTCGACGGCTCAGTCGATGGGTGCCTCTAGCATGTCCTCGATGGCAACTCAGATTACTGGCGCCGGCCCGAACGGCGGAGCACAGGGCCAACCCGGGTCTATGTCCGCGCCATTGACCCAGGGCGGCATGAACGTCACGGCCTGCTAGCTCGATTCTTACCCAATCCTGCGGGAGCTATACCAATACGACGGCCAACGACAGAGGAGGTCGCGTCTGCAAAGAGATGGGTTGAAGAGCAGAGGAGAACCGCTTTTAATCATAGTTCGTATAATTAGTTTCTTATTCAATTTTCACTTTTCTGATCTATCTCACACCCTCGTTTCAGGCTTCGACGGGGTCGCAAGTTCTCCGGTTCCAGAGAGTGAAATCCCAGAGTACATCCGAAATTTAGAACGTCTTGATATGGTGTTGGGCAACATCGAAAGGTATATACACATCGCATTCGCTGCTCTAAGGAAAGAGGACGTTGTCCGAAGAATGTTCAACATGGTCAGTTGATTCGTTCCCCTGTCGGAGAACATAACTGACATCATCGATGCGTGATAGATGGCCTCGACCAAATGCCAGTTAGAGGAGTGTAAGAAACCGAACCCACGATATGTACTCGAGCTCCATACTATTCGAGGGATGATCCAGGAGGCAGATAACATGGACAAGGGTCTAAGGACAGTTCTTGGTCTCAAGTTGGCGGCACAGGGTAACGCCTCAGTGCCGCAACAACCGCAACAACCACCTCCCATGGGTCCCACGCCTTCATTTGCTCCTCCTCCTGCGCCACCTGCTACCGTAGCTGGATCCCGCCCGCCTCCCACCGCCTCATTCCAATCGGGACACCGAAAGAGACCGTCTCAAGCGCAGGCCACCGGGGCGGCAATGTCAACACCGACACCACCACCGGCACCAACCGTCTCTACTCCGACACCGCAAGCAGCGACACCTGGGATCACAGCCCCGTCTCCACAGACACCCAAATCCCCCAAAGGGAAGGCCGCAGCGAAAACCTCGAAGGTCCCAGCCCGTCGCAAGGGGTCAACAAAAGCCAACAGCCTCGAAACGGCATCGTCTGCGCCCGCAGTTGCGACTCCGACATCCTCGACGCCTGTGGATACGAAAATCAATGTGAAGAGGGTTCGCGAGGACGAGGCTGACGGCACTACACCGGGGGTCTCATCTGCGCCATCTCCTAAGAGGGTGAAGTCGGATTGGGAGGGTCCACCAAGTGAGGAAGTGCGGAAACGCGACGAACAAGCCGACAATGTCAAGACCGATGAGCAGGCGCTGGCATTTTTTGAAACTGTCACGAAGTTCATCGATGAAAACCCTGAATCCGCTGAAGCAGCCTCAAATGCGTTGGACGAGATTCTTCGTACCTACCCACCAGCGCCGGACATCGACGACGCTGCTATGGCATCCTCCTTCCATTTCGGCGATCTTCAGCCAACATCACCACACCCACTTGGGAACGACGTATTTGGAGAATTCATCGACATTTCGGCTTTTGACGACACTCCTACCCCGGATCTCGTTGCGGGTTCGTCTACGAATCCCAGCCCAGAGTCTACGTCTGATCAGGACCACCCTCACACGGGCCACGCAGGTTCTTCTCCCCAGATCCCCAACGTAAAGACGGAGGACACCACGTACGAATTACTTCGTCCGGGCGTTTGGAAAGAAATCTCTGGCGGGGATGCGACCTTCCACCAAACACCAGGATGGAAATGGGAAGGCCATATGGACACTCCGGATCAACCTTGGCTTATCTCTACCTCATAGACAAGGCGTGTTGACTGGACCATCATCTCCGACAGCCTGGTTATCTATTACTTGCTTCTCTCTTTTCTTTTCCGGTCTTGTGTTTATCTCGTGCTCAATTATCGTATGACTGCTTGCCCACCTTCCCCCTGTGGATTTAGTTGGATTTCGCCCATGTGCTCATTTTTTGTCGGTTTATGTGCTGCCCCCCCGATCCCCCCACCCCGCTTCAATTTCGTGCGTACATATATCATCTTGCGCGTGCCCTTGCCCTAGTTTTTTTTTTGTCGGCTGCTCTCTGTATTTTTACGTGTTGTTTGGCTTTCTTTCGATACCGAGGATCGCTTGCCGATGTTGTGATGAGTATATCTTAACGCGGACAAAGTACCTCTGCATCTGAGGGAGTGTGAGTGGCTTGGCCTAAGTTGGCACTAAAGTTAGCAAAGGTGACCGTACAGAACTCCGATCACACTCCAACTACAGAGTGGGGCCTAGAGTGGCACCTTGGAGTGCCGAGGGCATTCCGCGTGCCCTCCGTTCTGGAGTCATAGTGATACGCCAGCACCCATTGTGAGGTACTTGTATTTAGACTGCTTCTTTTCCTTTCGGAGAGTGTATGCGCGTCAAAAATTGAAGGTATCCCACATAACACATACAGATGAGCAGCGACGACTAGATGCTATGGCTACAAAGTGATACAAGAGTCCCGTCCATAAGAAAAAGAAAAATCTATTAAGTTTTACGGAGAGTGATCCCAGCTGCCAGACCAACACCGCCAGCGCCCTTTCGAGAGACGGCTGGGAGGAACGCGCCGGTGCCACTACCAGCTGCGGAGCGTCGAGCGCTGTTCGACAGTAGGCGCGCCCGCAGCGATGCCGCCGCGCTCGATGTGGGCGGGGCGGGCTCTGACGAGGCCAAAGACCGCCGTGGCGGCGCTGGGGGTAGCACAGGGGCCTCCAGGGCGAGCTTGCGCTTCCGACGTGCGTCGTCCGCGGCTCGCTCCGCACGGCCGCGCGCCCACTCGTCTCGCGCCTCCGCAGCCGTACTGGCGTCGTCCGCGCGCTCGAGGGCGAGCTCCGCGGGCAGGCCATACTTCTCCTTGAGGCTCTTGTCCGCCTCGGCGCGCGCCTGCTCGACCTTCTTCTCGGCGCGGAAGCGCTTGCGCGCGCGCTGAGAGTGCGCGTATGGGTCTTCGTTGTAGTGCGCGGAGAGATCCTCGAGCTGCTCGAGGCGCGGGGCCTGCACTTTCGTGGCGTGCGTTTGGGCGTCGGTCGTCTTTTCGAGCGCGGCGAGCGGATCGACAGGCTCGATTTTGCCCTCGGTGTCTATTTAGGGAGGGGATGTGCATATTTAGTGATTATGAGAGAGAGGGGGGGATGCGGACCGTGGACAGCGAAACCCCCGTTCTCAGCTGGATCCCAGTCTTCCTCTTTTCGACGGGCACCAGAAACGACGACGTAACGAGTGTTCTATGTGGGAGTAAATTACCCGTGTGTGAGGGCTAGGGCTCGGTGAGACGAACCTGAGGGTCGGTCTGAATCTCGAACCAACCACTGCAAAGGTGGCACTTGCACCGGAAAGAAAATATGGGCGTAGAGTAGTACATGCCGATCTTCTTCTTCTCGGCATTGTAGCGGACGCCCATGCCTATGTGTGCATTGCAAGTTCCACTGTCCCGCAGACAGACAGTGAGTCACGAGATGTCGGGAGGGTAATGTGCGTGCGTACCACCAGATATTGTAAGGAAGCTCAAAACGAGTGATGAGAATACCCTGATCGATTTTCCTGGCTCTGTCTCCCAAGGCGTGTTTGCCTATATGCGACCGGATAAGAAACCGAGAATGATCCAGATCCATTCGTCAAAAACCGACCTCTGTAGGAGTTGAGACTTTTGTGTTTGGCGTCGTCATAGTCGGGTGGATAGTATTTATTAAACCCTAGACGTGGATAAGGACATGAAGGTACTCGAGCGAATACTCAAGCGAAGCTGACCTTGCATAGTGACTATGAGAGCGAGTGAATGGACCACGCACTGTCTCGCAGGAAGTAATCACGGCATTCTCCGAACGAAACTCTAATGTGTACAAACCTTAATATTTGTCTATCATCTGTCGTATCCTAACTTTCAGGATCGAATACCCTTGCAGTCACCTCTGTCTCCATCATGAGTTACGTCGCTAAGGGCGATAAGGAATACGACGCAACCGGTGCTCCCTTGCCCACCGCAAAACTCCACAAAATTCGCATCACCCTCACCAGCAGCAATGTCAAGAACCTCGAAAAGTGTATGTCTCTCTTTGTGCCTCTAGAGTGCCCCGGCCGATGGTTGCAAAACAGTTTCCCTTGACCTCATCAATCCGCGCCAAGGACAAGCAGCTTCGCGTGAAGGGCCCCGTTCGTCTCCCAACCAAGGTCCTCAAGATCACCACCCGCAAGACGGTGCGTACCGTCCAGTTGGTTTCGAGCGTCCGTGACTGAGTAGCGCCCTCTTTTTCTCTAGCCTTGCGGTGAGGGATCCAAGACCTGGGATCGCTACGAACTCAAAATCCATAAACGCCTGATCGACCTCCACTCCTCGAGCGAGATTGTCAAGCAGATCGTGAGTGTTTTCCCTTTTTAACCTGTTTATCGCCTGACGTTCCGATGCGTGTGTCGAAGACGAGTATCAGCTTGGAGCCCGGTGTCGAAGTTGAGGTCACCATCTCTGCATGATGTAGGGTAGATCCCGCGCAGGACGTCATATTGTATGCATACTACGTGAATGTCATTCTTATGACAATGAGCTCGGTGGTGGTCCCCGCTGTCTGATGAGGCGCGAGCAAACGCACACTCGCGTTCGACCACCATCCCCTCGTCTGACGACTGAGAACCCGGGTGCGGGAAATAATAATTTATCACAACAAACGAGAGTGTTCTAAAATAAGTATGCAAGCGTCCACAATGCGGAAGGAGAGAAGAGAGCGTATATCATATATAGATAATAAAGGTGGTGTGTGTGTGCAAGATACCTCCCTCAGACGTAGATCGCATACACCCCGATGACTGGCCGGTGGTCGCTCCGCCCCTCGAGCCGGCGCATGCCCCGGTCGTCCAGGGTCCGATAGTTGAGGCACAAGACGTCACCCTTGCGCGGCCGCGGAGCTTCTACCGCATTCATGACCGCATCATGCCCACTTGACGATGCTGACGACGATGTCGGCGCCGCCGCATCGTCCACGTCCCTCGTCGCTTCGCCGTCGCGCGAAAGGAACGAGAGCAACCGCCAGCGCTGGTGAACGCCACCACCTGCACTACCTCCTGCGTCGCCTCCTCCATCAGTCGAGGACGACCCCGCTGGGTGCGGTTCGGGGCCGTCGGTCAGAGGCGCAGTCGGTGCTGTCTGCGCGCGTGCGGGGGTGATCGGCGGGGCGCTCCTGGCGCCGTTGGGGGGCGAGGTGCCGGGGCGTGACGAGGCAAGCGGCGCCTGCTGCATGGCCGCAGCGTCGATCGAGCGGGGCCGTGGTCGTCGGCGTCGAGGAACGTAAGGCGGGGGCTGCATTTGCGACTGCGAGGGGCGTGCGGTGGCTGGGGTGTCGGGCTCTGAGTCGGCCAGAGACACGATGGCGGAGGAGGTGGCGGAGGCGGTCGTGGAGGCGGTCGCCATGGCGGTGGAGGTGGAGCGTAGCGAGGCGGACGAGGTGCGTCGGAAGGAGCGCCAGGCCTGCGCGAGCATGCTCACGGCCGTGCGTGGCGCAGCGGGCGCGTCGTCCTCGTCCTCGGGCTCGGGCTGGACGGTCGACTTGAAGAGGATGCGGTCGCACCAGCTCGGCACGCGCTGCTTGCTGCTCGAATCGTACACGCCCTTGTCGTCGTCGTCGTCCCGCACCGTGCCGTCACCCGCACCGGTGAACGAGCGCGTCGAGCGCGCGTGAGAAACGAGGGATGGCGCGCTTCCAAGAACATCGTCGTCGGCCTCGTCGGCGGTGGATGGCGTTACGCGCTGGCCGAGAAGCGGCGTCGTTGGGACGCTGCGATGCGTTCTTGGTGTTGCCTTCGGGCGGGGGTGCAGGGGCGATGGCTCGTCGCGAACGGATGATGCGTGGGGACGACTGTGGGTTGATGAGCTCGGCCAACTTGGACTTTGCGCGTTGTGCGGCGGTGACGGAGAACCGCTTGACGAGTCCGCCGCCGCGCTGCTGATAAGTCATCCTCCTGCGGAGGTAATCCGATTCTGCGTCCGAGTCGTTATCTTCGTCGGATATTTGGTCGCGTTGAGAGAACGTCGTTCCAGACGAAACGACGGATGCGAGGTCACCAGCTTCATCCTCGGAGCTCAAGTCGGAGAGTGCGCCATCGGGACGCTTCTCTGGTTCTATTTCTTCTCCTGCTTCGGGGGTTCGAGTGAGCGCCTGCGCAGCTGTTTGTCTACGCTTGGAATTTTTATGTTTGTGTTTGATTGTACGCAAAACGTCGTACTTGAATGTCGGAGGAAAGTTAATCGGCGCCTCACGAAAGCCGACAAACGCGTGGCCATTCCGCATGATGTTGTAAAGCTGGTCAAAGGCAAGCGCTTGTGCGTATTCTGGAATGTCTGAGTGAAAAATAGGAGATGTGGAAAGGTTATAGCCGTACCACGACGAGATATGAGCCAGTCTGCGTGTAAGCGCGAGAGATCGAGACGGAAGTTGAGGTCACCAAAAAGAAATGTAAAGTCGAAGCGATCGGTGATATCTGGAGATTGCATGGTGTGAACAGATTGCTCCATGGAATAGACAAGGAGCACGAGACCTTCGGCCACCATCCGTGGATCGTCCGCTTCGAGGAAGTCCTCCACTGCCAACTCGTTCTGGGCCAATTTAGTCAAAAGGGGAGACCACTGCAAGAAATGTGGGGAACACACCTTGATTTTTGCCATATTGGCCAATCGATTGGGAAGCTTGCCCTCGTGTGCTACATGCGTCCTACGTCAGGCACTTCGAAGGACTGAAGCCCAGGGAAACTAGACTCACCCGCTAGATGGGCGTTGACGAACAGCAACGTCGTACTGGCAATCTTCAGACTGATCCCAACGGCGCCCTTGTTCCCCACCCGCCCACCAATGAGCCCTGCAGTCACTGCGGACTTGGAGGTGCCTTCATCACGATCTCTCAGTTCATTTGCCCTATTGAAATGAGAGAGAGAAACGCACCCTGCACGAGATGCTTGGCATCACGATGCACGAATATCGCGAGGTATATCCCCATCATGCGCTCTTTCACGAGCATCTCGTACGGGCCCTTCGTCCCCGTGACAGGGCGACGCTTAGCGTCGGCGTTCAGGTAGGCACGCCCCAAATCGGAATGCGAGTGCTTCTCCTTCGCGCGTGCGCCAGGTCCGACAATCGGTAGTCCATGAACAAAAAAGTCCTCGAGGATAGACGTCCAGCCAGACGTGTGGGGAACCAGTTCTTCGTGGTCAGACTTTGAAATGCGTCGTTCTCCGAGCGGCTCAGAAGGCTCATGCACGTCGGTCTCGCGGTCCTTCTCCTTCTCCTTATCGCGGTCTTTATCTTTGTCTTTCTCCTTTTCCTTGTCTTTATCTCCACTTCCCAGCTTGAAACCACCGAGGCCGAGGGGTATACCTGATAGACTTGGGCACTCTTGCCCTGCGCTGAGGGAGATAAGCCACGACTGAGCTGGCGGAAAATGGGAAAGAAGGGACGGCGCACATTACAACGAGATGATATGTATGGTTCGAGTCATTAGCTAAACGAGGAAGATTTGTCGAGGGATGTTCATCCGAGGATGGTGGGGTACTGACAGGTACCTCACCCAAGAGCTCTTGCAGATCACCCTGATGGGTCGTCAGTCACTGCATATAAGACGATAGAGAAATAAGTCACCTTGGGGAGGGACTCGTGCATGTTCCATGTCACGATCCGGACTTTGAGGAATGTGGGTTTTCGCGGCTGCGCTGTGGGTAAGGAACTGTTCCCATCGTGTGATGATGTCTGTGTGGAGGAGGGACCCTGGGGAAGGAGGGATTGCAAGCGCGTGAACAGAGCTGTGAAGGCGAGGAACGACGTCAGCAGACATCACTTCATTCGCAAGAGACAGGAAGCGCGCCTGGTCGCGAGGGTCCAGCCTCGGATGATGATGAGGGTTGCTGCTGTTCTGGGGTAGCTAGGCGACTCATAGCGAAGGATGGAGGGTGTCAAGGGAGAGTAAAAACGTATGCTGGGACCAGCAGGGCAATGAGAAACACATGGATATGTAACAACTACGTTGGCACAAGACCGAGGCTCGCCAGCAAACACATTCGCGACGGGTCAATTTCTGATAGATCATCAATTCAGACTTATATTTAGACCACAAGAAACTACGTAGAGTCCCTAACGCTTGTCTACATGATATTACTCAGAAAATAGCATCCACGATACCACCACCAATGGCAGAACCTAGGTAACAGGGTCACCGTCAGTCAACTGTGTACCTGGCAACCGTGATAACGGGTACGAACCTGCGCCAAAACCTACACCACCCACAGCAGACGTCGCCAGCTATTTCGGTAAATATCAGAATTTTTAAGGGTCCCTACGAAAACCTCAGGAACGTACCACTGAGCCAAGGCCACCGAATCGATTAGGTTTGGCTGGGGGCGGCGCTTGCTGCTGGATAACCTGCGGCGGCGGTGCTGGTTGACTTGGTGGGGCTGTATATGGATTATAGGGTTGCTGTGGCTGTGGCTGGTATCCACCCTGGGGAGGCCCATTATAGACGGGTTGATACTGTGATGGCGGGCCGTTATGATACTGCGCGGGTGGCGACTGGGACACTGCCTGAGCGTCACGAGAAGGAGGATAGGACGGAGGGCTGGCGGATCCCGGGAACTTCTCCACATAGTTTGAGGGGAAGAGACCTTGCTTTCCATTGGACTTGCCAGTCCACCAATCGGCATTTGTCTCGGCAACTATCTCAATAACGTCCCCAGCGCGGAAGGACAGGTCGTTGGGTTCCTAGGGTGCAGACCTGTCAGCCCCCTCACAGGTAGAGCGAACTGTAGAGTGCCTACCAATCCATTCTCGTTGTAGGACCACAACGCCTTGGCACGTTGTATACTGGGTTGCGATGGTGGAATATTCCGTCGAACGGGAGGTCCCGACGGAGGTCCGTGGGGTGAGTAGTCGATTGAAGGCTGCGACAAAGGTGGCGATGGGATTGTCATACGCCTAGTCTGTTCTGAAAGATCCCGCAGGGCAACTTCGTTCACAGTCGGTAGCTTAGCGAGGATGCCACGCCCGACATCATGAGAGATCTCGCCCTGAGATATGAGAAATTCGACGTTCTGGCGGGTTTGGGATACTATATGTGCTGTCAAAGCTGAGGGATCTGGCATGCTGGTCTGTGAGGAGGTGATGGGAAGAAA
>JAKELH010000251.1:0-107862 GCA_021525015.1 Lactarius pseudohatsudake | reverse complement strand
ATATCCTCCAACCGGACGTCAAGATCATTGATAACTGCAAACTCCAGCCAGCTATCGCATGCTTGCGGATATATGTCTCAAAGGCTTTGGTGCGAATGGCGTCTACGCTATCGGCATTAAAGGGAAGGGATAGAAAGGCACCCTTGTTTCTTCTGCATCTGAATGAAGCACTCGCAGCTTCATCTGGATGGCTGAAGTCATCCATTGTATAAGAACAAGGTTGCGCTGGGCAGTTACTTATCACGTACGCTGCCTGATGCCTATCTTCATGTTCTACGGTCACAGTAGTCGAGCAGTAGTCCCCTTGGCTTAAATTAAGCGTGCGGGTGTTATTAATGGCCCCATGTTGAGGGGAACGAATCCTTCTGGAACACCATACATTTGTGTAGGGTCATTGGCCGAAAGTAACGCGTTGAACATGCGATTGAAATGGCCCTGCTTCACATATCCACGTCGCCGACTCGGACATGATCGTACAGCCCGGCAGGATCTGGCACCCACAGGGCGTGGCCATGGTAAAGACTTGCAAGTTGGTCGCGATAAGTGTCGTAGTAGGCCATGATAAGGAAGGGGATGAGCTGAGAATGTGATGCGGTGCTGTGCTGTTATTATGACCTGCACACCTGAATCGCCTTTGCGCGCTAGCACCGCCTGCAGTTCTCAGGACCGAACTGGCCATAATAATAACCAGGGACGGTTTTGACAGGTCAAAAATACAACGCAGCCCTTAGATGGGGATACAGTATGAACCTCGCTGACCGAGAGTGAGCCAGTGGTAGCTATTACCTCAACGTACTCGTCCACCACCACGATGCCCCTTCGGCACCCATCGAAGTCCCACCATACCAAGTACAACCCCTCATTTCAAACGTCCTCTATGGTCTGCCTACTCTCCGTCATCTCGTGCAAGACCTAGGCGCGATTCACCTTTCAAAGTCCTGATGCGTCGAACGCCGCCGCGTTCACCGTCGAAGTGAAAAATGTACACGGGTGGACCTTCCTTCTTTGGATTCTAGACTGACACCCTCTCTGAGATCTACATCGGCTGCAGCAACCCGCATCATTCTCTGCAATCTTCGAGAGCAGATTACTATATCATAAGGATCAATATCCCTCATTCTACAATGACGGTAGACCATATATGTCAAGCCTAGGAGATACGCGGGGCATCCCTCACCCGTCGCATCGGGAACTGATTGTTTGTGCAAAGGTGTGTGCATGTGCAAAGGTCCAGATACGATAGTAGGCGAATGGAGACGGGAATATTTGACGTGGGATTGAGGCAAAGGCCCGCTGGTACTTTGGGAAAATCTGCGGTCTGTTCCTATCACGCAAAAACCAACGGCCATCACTTCTCTCCTCGGTTCTCGCCGAGTCCTCGAAGGCGTCTTCAACACCTCTCCGGGGATCCTCGTTTAGCGCGGCCCGCATGATGTTCAACCATTCTGTCGTGCTGCTCGGTCTTTGGGTCGCGTGCGTTGCAGTCACAAGTCTTTTGTACATACGGGTATAACGTTGTTCTCTTCGTCTTGAATAAGGAACGTCGAGAGAAAGTTATTTTGAGAGTACGAGGCAGTCATAAGGTCGATCTCATCACTAGTGTGATCTCTCAACGACGAAAGCTACTATACGAGCGTAATGTGCAGTCGTATAATGATAGAACATGCCAGGATGAAAGAGCGAATATAATGGACGAAGGCAATGGATTTTCCCCCGGGGACATCATGCACAAGCGAATAGAAAGAAAAAAGCAGGTGCAGCCAGAATGTTCATCCCTTCGAGGTTGGGATATGAAGATTGATTGCTGTAACGAAGATAAATAATCAATTAGCTGAAATCAGGCAGTAAGTAAGACCACAAACCCCGGGACCAATTCAACGCGACAGTTGTTGAGGATGCTTCGAAATAAAGGATGGCCTTGTTGTCAACGATTCGGAGAACTAGTGAAGAACAGGTGTTTGAGGAACAGGAAGAGGACGAATGGGGGAATGAACTACCGTTGCCATGCAAGATGCTCGCTGGTTGCGGGAGAGTTTGCATCCGAAGGACGGCCCAAAGTCGACAGGCGAAAGTAGGTCTTTCCCGTCAGACGGGTCTCGACACAACACCAACAGGTCGTTGCAGAGTATCCCAAGGAGGGAACGCGGGGTTTGTTCCGGAGAGAGACATTCAACTTGAATCGGGGAAGTATCCTTGGCTATCGATTACCTCGAAAGCAATCGTAGCCTTGCGCACGACTCTTGTCACAGGAGAGGACCATCCATGATGAGGCGCCTGAACGTAAAAAAAATGACTTTGTGGTGGTGCTGGTAAGGCTGTGGACTTACCTATGGGGCTGCACCAGGGGAGTCGGGAATTTCCCTCTAATTCTCGACTGCCATTGAACAAGTTTCGATCGCGATTCGGATTCGCGCTTCCCTTCATTCATGTTTGTCGCAATGATGAGATCTCGTCCAAGGCCTGGTCAAGAGGGTCTAAATAGCCTTCCACTGGTGGTGTGCTTCTCGCCAGCTCTTCCAACTGCGTGAGAATGATGAAACACATTCACAGAAAGAGAGTAAATGGTGCGTACGAGAAGGCGGTACCGTGGAATCCTTGATACTGGAATTAACAGATAGCCTTCCAAGTTCAGCTGTGAGTGGCGGGGATGTAGCCGGCAACGCTTTAGGAAGCTCTTGATGCGTTTTCTTTGGCCCGATGTAAGTTGTGCCCACCAGAAGAATCCGATGTAGCGTTGACAACACCGGCACCAGTTGCTCGGGCTGCGAGAGAAGGTGATTGGGGCGATGGTCCAGGTGCAGTCCCAGGTCGGTCGGATACCCATTGCTTGATGCGTTGTAGAGAATGGTCAAAATTGCTGAAGGCGTTGATGAGTGATAGTCATCCAGATAAAAGTCGAGTAACCCACTTGATGTAGGTTGAGTACATGCGCATGAACGCGGCATGTGACACGAATGTCGTGGCAATGCCTCTAGCGGCATTGGCTGACAGCGTTCCCTCCGCTTCTTCTTCCAAACGTCGCGGAAGCGACCGCAGTGCAGAATCTGCGGCAAGTTCGAGAGCAGGAAGGAATATATCCTTATGGAACGAAAAAAGAGAATCAAGACCGCTGAACACAATCCTCCTCTCCTCAGCAGGAATGACGGTTTCCTTGGTCGACCTCACACCACCGAGCAGATTCACCGGGGCCGCAGCTGGCTTGATGTATATGTCGATGAGTTCTTGCAACCCTCTAACATACTTACGTTCAGTTCTACAGAGAGCAGAGAACGCGATTAAGACACTTTGTGGGGCACTAATTGGTTTCACGTACTCGACAATCTCCTTGATGATCTTCATCCGCCTGCCGCCGTCGTCCTTGAATTTTCGTTCTTCATTAACCGACCCTTTACTATTTGTAGTCGCGATTCCACCCGCCTGAGACAAACTCGGGCTGTGCAGGTGTACAATAGACTCTGGAGTCCGTAATTGGTCCAAACTGCCACTGCGAGAAGCGGCAAAGGAAACAAGAGTACCGTCCGACGTCACACGTCCGCTATTGGCGGTGGTAGGCCGCCAAGAACGAGGCCCACTACCTTCCATATCAGGAGACGACGGCGAGTACGTACTCGTGGGTGTGAGTTGCGTCACCGACAAGTCGTTCATATCCCTTAAGTACACCATGACTGATCGAAGAGCGAGGGTATAAGCCTCGCGTGCCCTTTCCTTTTCTCGACGCTGTACTTGCTCAATCGTCTCGGAAGATATAGGACTGGGCAACCGTCGTTCGGTACTAGAAAGAGTAATACCAGAAGAAAACGGTCCCGGTGAAGACAAAGGGGGAGAGGTGAGTGGTCCTCCGACAGGGAGGAAGCTGCGTCGCTTCGTGACACGAGTCGTGAGCGAAAGCGGAGAAAGTCTGGGAGACGAAGGAGCGACGGAAAGTAAACTTGGTGATGGCGCGAGGAAAGGATCGGGTGAAGTTGCAGCACGTCCCAATACTGGCGCACAGATGGGAGTGATAGTGTCTTCATCCTCTTGAACTCGACCATCTGATTGACCGAGTTGAGCGTCATCTGCATTCGTGTCGGTGTTTGAGTCGATATCTGGGACGGTAGGGTGGAGAGGAGGTAAGATGGGTGTGGAAGGAGAATACGGCAGACCGGAGAAACCTTTGGCGAGTAGTGGCTTCATCAAAGCTTTCCACGGACCCTGAAAAGGATTCCCATCTACAAGGAGAGTCTGGAGAGATACTAAAAGACAGAGCCAGCTCGGTAAGGAATACATCTTATTCCTTCGTATACTCAGGGTATGCAGCCTGTCCAGAGCACTTAGAGGCGCAGGGAGGGTAGTAATACCAGTCGAATCCGCTATGAGAACGCGAAGGGATGTTAAATGCGCTATGAAAAGAGGAAGTGAACGAAGGGGGTTCGAGGAAATATTCAGTTCCTCTAAGCAAACGCAGGATTCCAAAGCCGGAGGAAGAGTAACAAGGAAATTAGCAGAGATGTCCAGAGCCAATAACGTGGTGCCGATTGTAGGGAGGGCGGTGGTCAAAAAATTTGGCAAAGCGCCGCGGTACGCGAGGACCCGATGAGTAAATGTGTCGTGCCTGTGTTCGCAAATGTATTAATACTAGAAGAGAAAAAAGGGGGGAAGGGGAGAGGGAGGAGGGTGCACGCGACCGCACCTGGCTGGACGACAAGGTCTGCGATGACTACGCCATCGCCATGGACTATGAGGCCGCGACCTTCCTCAGCGATGACAATGGCAGAAGTCCTCTCTTCTTCGCGTTCTTCCTCTGGCAAACCATCCATTTCCGAATTGTATTCTTCGGTACCAACATCGCTGATGAGTTTGACCTCGTCATGCTCATCAACCGGTTGCCAACTCAAGTCAAAGGGCTTCTGCTGGAGACTGGAGGTGTCTTCGTGACTGCTACTACTGTCGCTGTACACGAGAGTGGACTGGGAATATATACTACCCAAGTAGGATTGAGACCACCAATCCTGGTCTATGGGAGCTCTGGACCGAGATACAAAAGTGGACGTGGACATGTACGAGTCTTGGTCCGTGAGGTGCACGACGTCATCCGAGGTGGTGCCAACACCGATGGCCTGGTCGTCATCATTGGAAGCGATGCACATGACTCTCGCGCTGACCAGAGGGCTTCAGTAAGTAGTCATATACTGTCTTCAAAACGTCTTCAATAGTAACCCCGATCTCCGATCTCTTGTCCGATGCATACACTTCGATGTTTTGTGGGAGACCTCGGTCGTTTTCGAGGATCAATAAATGGACAGGGGGATGAACCGCGGAGGAGAGAAGCTCTTCGGTTGGGAGCCCGAAGTCATAATCCGGGGGTTGAGAGGCAATGCCAATTTTGAGAAGGTATTCCATGAGAAGCGGGTGTATGATAAGAGGGAGTTGTTCGCCCTTGAGTGAGAACTAATTAGTTGCATGATCACTAAGCTACATTGGGGGATCCGCACGTCGACGTCAGCTCGCGCACGGAAGAAAGAAGTCTTCTCTTCATGGACCCCTTCATCTTCGTCCGCTAAGAGCCGCAACTAATAAATGAACCAATCAGCTCCGCCTGGCGAGAACCAACTATCTAACACATACCGCCTTCCTCACTCTGTACGGGAATTCTGTTTTGACGTAACAAGTTCTCCACTGCGTCCGCAGTCAGAAACGTCCTGTCGTTGGGTCTAGTGCCACATCGCAGCTAGGAAATGGTGTCTGTGCGCACCACCCCTTCGATCATCTTCAAGTCATCTTCGTGAGCAAGAGCTAGCTCTTGGTTTGGATGTTGCTGTGAGGAATTGGAGGGGCACCTGGAACGAATCACGTCTGGACTCACTTCCGCGATATAGTTCAAAATCCCGATGAGTGGGTCACGATACTGAATAAATTATTATCCAGTCGCCGCGTTTTACAGATGGCATATATACGTCTGGCACAGCGGGCTCTCGGAGGAGCTCAATTGACGATTCCGGTTCGTTATCAGGATTGTCTGGACGAGGTTCCGCAGCGGCCCTCAATGTCTTGAAAAAAGGGAGAATACGTTTTCGCGCGAAATCCCCTTATGAAAACGCAGTGTGATTTCACAGCATTCTACTCTCATTGGTTAGTGCGGGAGAAAGCAGAGAACTGGACTGGCGCACCTGGTTTGGTTCGTTATGGTGAGGTTGATTTGTGGGGGCCCAATGAAACCTGGCGCTCCCAGCTTCTGAAATTCGTGCATTAGTGATATCTCCGGGTCCAACGAATTAACGAATACGGCCATCGCCCACGAGGCAGTCAAGTCACAGCCAGTGACAAAGATAATGTCCTCCAACCGGACATCAATTTCATTGACCGACGCAAACTCCAGCCAGCTGTCACAATGCCTGCGGATGTATGATCCAAAGGCTTTGGTACGAATAGCGTCCTCCCTCACGCCATTAAGGGGGATGGATAGAAAGGCACCCTTGTTGCTCCGGCATCTGAATGAAGCACTCGTGTCTTCATTCCGGTCCACTAAAGTCGCCCATTGTATAAGAATAAGATTACGCTAGATAGTGACCCTCACGTACGCTGCCTGATGCCTATCTCCGTGATCTACCGTTACTGTATTCGAGCAGTAGTCCCCATGGAATAAATTTAGTTTGCGAATGTTCTTAAATGGGCCCATGTTGAGGGGAACGAATCCTTCTGGAACACCGTACTCTTGTGCATCATCGTTGGCCGGGAGTAGTGCGTTGAACATGCGAAGGAAGTGGCCTTGCCTCACATATCCGACGTCGCCGACTCGGACTCGATCATACAATTCGGAAGGATCTGGTACCCACAGAGCGTGACCATAGTAAAGACTCGCAAGTTGATCGCGATAGGTGTCGTAGTAAGCCATGATAAGGAAGGGAGTGTGGGATGCGGTGCGGTGCTGTTATTAGCCATAATCTGGATGCCCGAATCGCTTTTGCGCGCTACTGTAACACCGCCTGCAGTTCTCAGGACCGAACTGGCCATAATAACCAGGGACGGTCTTTGACAGGTGAAAAATACAACGCAGCCTTAGGATGGGGATGCGGTAATGAACCTCGCTGACCGAGAGTGAGGCAGGGCCCTATTACCTCAACGTACTCGTCCACCACGATGGCCTCAGCCCCTTCGGCACCCGTCGACATCCCACCGTACCAAGTACAGCCCCTCATTTCAAACGCCCTCTATGGTCTGCTTACTCTCCGCCATCTCGTGCAAGACCTAAGCGCGATTCATATTTCAAGGTCCTGATGCGTCGGGCGCCGCCGCGTTCACCGTCGAAGTGAAGTGTGTACAGGCCTTGGGTGAGTCTTTCTTCTTCCGTTCGGAAATCGTGTCTTGTCCGGTTGCCAGACTAACGTCCCTCTCAGGCTCTGAAATCTACGCCGGCTGTTCCAATGGCGACCTTCTGCGCTTTGCGCTGCAGGCGAATGGACCGAACCAAGTGAGCCATTTCCGTCTCACGTCGCCACACGTTTCTAACGACGACAACCCAGCCAGGATCATATGCTCTTGTATCTCGGAAGACGCTACCAACAGGAAAGCCGGTAGATGAGATCGTGCTGACGCCATGCATCTCCAGAGCGTTCGTTTTAAGCGGTACGCGTTTGGTGACGCCCCAACAACCTGTCTGACTTCCGAGCGAGCAGACCGCCAGATCTTCCTGTACACCATCCCTTCGCTAGAGCTTGTTCCGAGTATCAAGCCCATCCGCAACGTGATGTGCTTTGCGGTAGACCACCGACACATCGTCCGGCCGTCGCTTCCGATGGATTCCCCAGCACCTGTTCTCCCCGTTGATCTGTGTGTGGTAAAGCGGACCGGCATCGCTCTCTACAGCCTTCGAGAACAGTTATTATATATCAAGGTTGAGCACTCCTCGTTCCATGATGACGGTTGACTATATATTTCGAGTCTAGGATATACCGCTCCCGGGCGGGGCTTTCCTCGCCCGTCGTATCGGGCACTGTTTGTGCATCGCTGACCGCGAGCAATATTCCTGATCTATCTTGATGCTGTGACCGCGACGCCGATCCTACCAATTTCTCAAGCACCGCCAGAAACCAGGCGCACGACCCGCATCGGCCGATGATCGTGGTCGTCGCCGAAGAGGAGTTCCTCATCCTTTCTTGGACCGGAGCAGGCACGATGGGCGTATTCATCAACGTCAATGGCGACCCCGTGCGCGGCACTCTACAGTGGCCCAACCACCCACTCTCCATCTGTTCGTAGCGCCATATATATTTCCGCACCTTATTATGACCTAATTGTGCTGCAGGTTTTGAATACCCTCACGTCACTGCCTTACTTCCAGACCAGACAATCCAGGTGCACGACATCGAGTCGCAGGAGATTGCTCAAGTTTTACCGCCCCCGCCTCTGCCCTCGCTGAACGAGGCCTCGCCCTCTGTGTTACTGGGTGCGGAGCGTCGGGCGTTGGCTACGAGTTCTAATGGGTTCCTTGTTCCGTTGCAAGCAGCGGCCAGAGAGGCTAATGCTGAAGAAAGTCAACCTGCTAAGCCGGAACGCAAAGCCAGGAGGCAGAGAAGTAGTTCCAACTGAGCCGGAAGGTGGACAAGAGCAGCCCGAAACTGATGAGACGGAAGCTCATGAGGTAGTCGATATTCCAGAGCCAGAGCCGTATCATTTAGAGTAGTGCAACTGAAAATGGAAATTGTTCCTTACCATATGAAGTTACCCGCGTCCAGACCCACCGACTTGCACGGATCGCTCGCTGTTCAGTCAAAGGCCTGAGGCCTATAGTTCACGACTGCATGACTCTTTAAAGGACGACATGGCCTCTACCTTTCCACGCTCTCATGTACTCATCTTAGGACCCAACTCTGTTCAATCTCTCCTACCAATCACGCCCATTTCTCAGGCCCGAGACGCTGCTCGATGACCACCGAATAGAAGATGTCCTTCAGCTAGCGGACCAACAACGGAAGAAGGTCCAGAGCAAACTCGTCATAGATGCCTCCGAAGTACGTCGTTCCCATCTGTCTTGTCGTTGCCGCTGAAGAGGACTTTCGCAGGCGGAAGAACTGGCATACGTCTACCAGCGGGTGGGCTTCCAATGCCTGCTCGAGACACGCTTCGAGGACGCCGGTTTCTGCCTCTTCCAAGGAGAGCTCGACCCCCGCATACTCATCTCATACTTCCCCGACCTCCGGGGCGCCCTCCTCGACGCGCACCCAACACTCGACGTCTTCGCGGGCGTCGCCGAGTGCATGCCGCCCTACGACTCGATGGACGACCTCAGTACGTCTCATTCCCTCCTCCCTCCCCCCCGCGTTTCCGCTGCATCCGCACACCCGCAATGACGCACCCGTCTGCCGGCGGCTGACGTGCAGTCGTGGCCAACATAGTATGGAACTATTCTCCCTTCCTCGCGCCGACCACACGCTCCGCGCCACCCACGGCCAAGCTCCGTCGCGCGCTCGGCATCGCCGCCCACGACATGCTGGAGGAGTTCTTGCGCAAGTGGAGACGCGTGCGGAGCGACTCGAGCACGCCTGCCGTGCGCGCGGTGCGTGGCCTTTTCCCTCTTCGCTTCGGGTCGCCGGCTCACATTTTACAGATCATCGACACGGTGCTCGCGAAGCTGTTCGCGCGAGGCGAGAAAACGACGGACCTTTATGCGCTTCTCGACGAGTCGGACTCGGTCGTCCTTCCGGAGGTCGAACCCGTCTTCCGCGCGACCAGTCAGTACAGCGCGCTCTGCAAGATGTATTCCAGGCGCGGAGACGACGCGGCGTTGCTAGAAACGTGGTCGAAGTAACACGCCCCTCATTTTTTCATGTGCAATTGCTCCGTTTCCTCATGTCCCTTCTTCGATTGCAGACTTGTGGAGGGCGAATGGACAGATCCCGAGATTTCCGATCCACTCTCAGACATGTTTGCGTTGCTTACTGCACGGCGCGACCGTGCGCTGACGCAACAATGGGGCGTCTGGCTGGCTGGAAAGGACACGGAACGCGCACTTAAGGTGGGGCATTGCCCCATATTTCATATTGACCATCCCGTCATCTCTCTGACAATGATATTCCTTCCGTAGTTATTGACGGCACACGGCTCCTCAAGGCGCCACCAGAAACCGGAGGACGAAGCTGCGACGCTGCATCAGATCCGTGCGGTGAATCCCGAAGCAGGGGTGCGGTTTCTCGAACACCTCCTTTTGCAAAAGCGGAGAACGGTGAGGCAATTTCGTTGACGGCAGTGCCTCCACATCAGGCCCCGCGCCCTAACCTTTTTTATAGGACCCAGCGCTTCACACGGAACTTGTACTCACCTACATCGACGAAGTACTCTCCTTCCTCGCTGACGACGCTACATCGAAACTATGGCGGGCCAAAGGTACCGCCTCCCTAACTAAGCGCCAGCACCCACACGCTGACTGAGCTTTTCTCTAGCGGCCTCATACGCGTCGTCCCCGAACCCCACACCGTTTCTCACATACTTTGAGGCGACAACACCAGCATCGCCAGCCAAACACGCGCGACTGCGCACGGCTCTCTTCCTCCAGACTTCCGCCGCGTACGACGCAGCCGCCGCACAGGCCCGCCTCGCACCACATGCGCCCCTACTCGCACCCGAGCTCGCCATCATCGCCGGCAAGGTACGTCCTCCTCCCCTCCCCCCTCCTCTTCAAACACATAACATCTTTCACAGCTCGGCTATGCGCAAGAGGCGCTCTCACTCCTCGCGCTGACCGTACACGACCACGCGTCCGCCGCGGCGTTCTGCACGTCCCACGGCGCAGTAGTGCCCCCGCGCGCCGTCGCACAGCTCGCAGAGCGCGCCGGGCTCGCCGCGTGGGCAGGACCACCGACACTAGTACCCACTGCATCCCCGACGCCCGACTCTCCAGCAGAGAGTGCGCAGACGAAGCGGCTTCTGCGCCTCCTGCTGACGATCTACACGTCCGGCAGCCCGTACGTCGTCGCCTCGTCTCCCTCCAATCAATCAAATTTTCTCATGAAACCCACAGCGCCACCGCGGCAGACTCATCCCCCGCCGCCGCCGCTCCAACGGCAGCGGAAACAGCCGCAGCGAACCTCCTCGCATCGCACGCGCCCTCCTTTGACGCCCCCGCCGTTCTCTCGACGCTCCCGCCCCGCTGGCCACTCCGCGCGCTTTCGCCGTACCTCGTGCGCACCCTGCGCACCGCCGCGCATATCGCGCATGAGCGCGCGCTTGTCAAGGCTCTCGCGGCGGGGCAGAACCTGGCTATTGCGGACGTGGCGCACGCGCAGCTGCGCGCGGCGGGCGCGCTCGTCGAGGAAGCAGCCGACGAAGGCGACGAGGACGGAGGCGGAGAGGAATTAGTGCTAGACGAAAAGGCGGCGCTCGCGTCATCGCAACAAGCTCCAACGGTGGAAATAGGCAAGACGGGTGCGGATGCAACCGCGGATGTGGTTGTGGGGTTCGTGGATGTCGGGCCGGTCGAGTATACTAATGGCCCAGTTGGCGGAGATACACTGCGCTAGATGCGTTGCGATCAACGGGTCGTCCCATAATTAGTTTCTCCGCTCTATCTATTCGCAACCACATGAACTCGAATAGGCCATGTGAAACGCAATGTTGATTTATAACCATTGCCGGTGATACGCGAGACGCTCTGGACAAATGCTTAAATATGCTGGCTGTGCAGCAACGTGGGTGGAAACAAGAGGGGATGGTGGGAACGACTAGGGGGGAGAGTCTATCGTAAACGTACAAAGGGACAATAAAACAGGGTCGGAGAGTACGGTGGCTCTGCATGCGGGTAAAAAAAAAAAGGTAAAACGGAATAAATGGAGGTGGCGTGGAAAGGGAAAAAGAAAGGGAAAAAAAACCCATGCTCAGCGTCTAAAAAAGACCACTGGAGAAGTTGCCGACATGAGATATGGAAGGTGGTCAGTGCGAAGTGTTATCGCCATTTTCGGCGCTCGGCTTAGCTTCACCTTCCTTTACAGCGTCCGCACGTGCGGTGAGGTTACGAATGGCGTCTTGCAGCCTCGCCGCAGCGGTTTCGAGCACAGGCGTGACGCTATCCTGAACGGTCGTACGGACTTTGGCAACCTTCTCGTTGACTGGTACGTCCGACTTGATTACGTCAGATAATTCAGAAATCGTGCCCGAAATCTTTTCCTGCACTGGCTTGAATGACGCCTGTAGGTTCGCGGGAAGAGCAGCAGTCGCAGCCTGGCACATATGAGTAAGATTCAGGAAGCAGATGTGTATATGCGCCTGACCTGGACCTTCTGAAGCTCAGTGACCATGGTTTCGCTGAGCGTGCTGACTTTTGCTTGTGCGGCAACAACACCAGAGGATGCGAGGTCTTGGATGCTCTTGGCGGTTTCAATGGCACGTTGGCTAAAGGGCTGTCAGAAATGACGGCATAGGTATAAGCACGTAAACGTACACAAGGGCGCTGCTATTTTGCAACTGCTGGAGCTGTGTATTGGAATAACCGAGGATCTGATCTTTGAGATCACGAGAAAGGGCATATGCACGTTGGTATTGGTATTGTGACTCTGTCTGAGACGTGCCCTCCTGAGTGCCTAGACGGGACACTAAGTAATCCACAACAGGGGCAAGCCGCTTTTGGGTTGAGAAAGGATCGATGAGCGCCTGAATGATAAGAAAAGGGGTGTACGTACTTGGTCTATTCCTTGGGCAGCAGAGTATGCTGGGGTGCGGACGCGCTCATCAAGTGTTTTGTTGGCCACGGCACGAGCAGAATCGGAACGCTCTTTCAAAGCACTGATAATGTCCTCGCTCTGAACCGTGAATGGGTAGGGGTAGCGAGACTCTACGGCATCAAGACCCTTATTGGCAAAGCCATCAGCACGGACAATGATGGGTGCGAGTTTAGAGGTGAAAGGCTCCGAGTAGCGGAGGGCGGTTGAGGAAATGGCCTGGGCGGTGTTGTATGGGGAGCGGGTAAGGGGGTTGGAGCTAAGAGAAGCATGTACGGCAGACAGAGAGTCGTTGACCAGGGGAATCGAGGCGACGCGATTCAAGACGGTCAGTTCTGGTGTGGCGGGGGTGTCAATGGGGGCGGCGGGGGCGGATTGAGTCTCAGTGGCCATAGTGGTGAAAGAGAGGTTGCTGAGTGACTGGTTGGCGTGTTGGTCCTCCTTTTATTCAAGAAGGGATAGCAGCAGCGCACTCTTTCATGTGATTCCTCGTTTGAACTTCCGTACCTGTCTGACAAATCTAGTCAACGATCTTCGCTTCGCTTCATTTTCCCTTCCACTTCCGGCCGTTCGTCCACACCGCACTATCTTTCCTCCCCGCCACCTCCGTCTCAATCGAGCCACCCCATTTATCACAGGCGATCGCGTGTTGGTCTATCAAGGAAGAGGAGCGTGATTGACATACTCATTTCTTCCTCAAATCACGTGTTCAAAGCACCCGGCCATCCGGTATTCAAACCCCCAGACCGTTGCTTCAACACTCCCTACAACAACACCCCGTCCTATCTCACCCGTGCTATTCCGTCTATGCCTCATCCAGAGAAATCATGGCAATTCACACAACCCCGTGATTTCCTTGATTGGGATACCCTTCGATTACAGTCCCTTGCGCCAGGTGGTTTTGGCACTGCACGCGCATACATTTGGTATGTATTCTTCTCCGCAGATAGGCCTCCGCTTCTAATTGTTTCTTAAACTCTTCTATCAGGCCAAAGTTACTCCACGTTCACATGAACCCCCTTCAGATCAAGGAAATACCCGAAAGCCAGAATGAACCTGAGCCCCATCGAGACGAGCGCCAGATACGCCTCGATACTGATCGCAGCTTCGTGCTCTACCCCGTAGGTGACGCGCCTCCATACCTCACCCTCTTTCACTTCCATTCACGCCAATCCTCATAGACGATGATCCAGACGATAGTCGAGTTGTACGTCAGGCAGAGCTCAACAACCTCATCGTCCAACTTTTCCGGCGACACCCCGGTTTGAACTATTTTCAGGTCAACTTCTCTGCAATTTTCTCCGCGCATTTTGGCATTTATATGCGCATATAGGGGTTTCATGATATCGCCACCGTCTTGCAGTTGACACTACCTCCAGAGCTCGCCCTCCCTTCCCTAGAGAAACTGAGCTTGCACCGACTGCGCGACTCCATGGGTCACACCCTCGAACCGCTCACAGCCCTCATGCTGTACGCCTCTCGCCTCGCTATTATGTGCTGTGTTCACCATAGGCAACAGTATTTTACAGCGTCTGTTGCGGCTTGCGGACCCGCCCTATGCCGCATTACTGGAAGAGTGTGTATTTTGACTCAGCACGTGTCGTGATCTGACACGAGAAGGGCCACATAGCCATGCGCCTCTCCCTTACGCGGCTCTACCACATCTTCTCACCTTACTCGCTCATGCAACACCCACCCTCCCTCTCATCCAGCACATCTTCGATTACCTCCTTGTGCGTCCGCCATTGGCAATCGTCTATCTCGTCGCTGCTGTGAGTGTCTGCCCTGGCGTGACGACCCTGTTAATCTCGTAAATGGGGTAGATCACTTTATCACGTAAAGATCTCGTCTTGAAGCTTGGCGAAGGCGGTGATGAAGGTATGATCCATTCGGTCCTAACGGGACTTCCCGAATTCGCCGATCTCGGCCAAGTCCAAGACGGTGTTCAGGGAAATTACTCAGCCGAGGCAAACCCAGAGCTCGCTGAGGCGGCCCCGGAACATTCCAATTCCTCACCACAACTGAAAACAGTTGGTCATTCCACATCCACTTACAAGGAGGCTGATTCGGATGCTCGCGCCCCGATTGACGGTCCCGCGTCGGAGTCTTTTTCTCCCGGCCCTCCCACAACACGCGTCACCACGATGACGCTCGTGGGGGGCGCTGATATACTAAGCGGTTCTGTCCCCTCACCCCCTCCCCACGATGAAGATACGCCAAGCAAACCTGTCATTAGTGGTCCCTCTGTCCCACCATCGCCTCCGCAGCAAGTGATACCCGTTTCCGATACCTCAACTGCTTCCACCTTCCTTGACCCTACGGACATCCCACTACCACCTTCAGCACCCTCAACGCGTCCTGCCTCTCCCGTGTCCTCCCGTCCTACAACAGCGTGTTCTTTATCGAGTGTCCTCCTCCTTGCCGATGACCTTTTAACCCGCTTCCCACCAGGCACACCAGAGCTACGCCTTGCACACACACTCGGACCCGCGAGCGCTATGCGGACATGGGCGCAAGACGCCTCCGTGATGCCGAGCGACGAGCAGGCCGAGGCGCTTGTGGTCTCAGGCGTGGATATTGTCGTCCGCGAGCCAGATCCACAAATTCCGAAAGACCAAAAGGCGAAGAAAGTGAGGAAGCGGAGGGTCAGAAGAAGAGAAGCACGGCTGCTGGCTGCAGGCGCCGTCCTTGTGCTCGGCGTCGCAGTAATGTATGGTGTACGTGCGAGCGGTGGCGCTGCTGGTGGCGGGCTTGGCTTAGTAGGCGCGGAGACCGAGTGGCGTGCCCTGGTTGGCGCGCTCGGTGCTCTTGGGGACAGAGTGCTAGGCGCGTTTGGCGACGCGCACGTTGAACTGTGAGGCCGGGCCCATGGACAAAACGGTCTTTACTTTACCCTCTGACTCGAATCTCCGCGCTGACCCCACGGTTTCTGACTCGTGGGTGGCTTACAGCTTCTTGTCTGATTAGCGTTAGCGAGAGTGTATTGCCGTTTAATTTAATTATTACATAATAGACAATAAGGCGCCCATCGTCCCCGAGTTCAAATAACTTTATCGCTTAGCTTCGGGCTTAGCGGAACCACAATGCTGGCCACAATAAATATAGCGAATTTAGCACTCTTCCTGCTTGGTGTCAACCTGAATGGAATGGGGGGCGCTAACGACTACGATGGCCGCCGAAGCGAACGTCGAGTCTGGTACAGCGGGAGAACCTCAGTGGTGCTTGGCGTCCGCGCGGGGCCCTGACCACCCGCCTGCTCCCGCTCCTGCCACGCCATCAGCTCTTTCGAGTCGGGCAAGTACCCACGGGCGACGGGCAGCCCACTCGATTCCGGCTCTTGTTGCTTCTCAAAAGTCGTCCCGAGGCCCTGAGCACCCGCCTGCTCCCGCTCCCGCTCCCGCCACGCCATCAGCTCTTTCGAGTCGGGCAAGTACCCACGGGCGACGGGCAGCCCACTCGGTTCCGGCTCCTGCTGCTTCTCGAAGGCCGTCCCGCCGTCTCTAGCATTCCCCGCGGACCTTGCAGACGACCGTGGGCGTGCTGCTGCTGAGCCCATCATTGGCAGAGCCGGGGATGGGGGTGTGGAGCCCGAGGCATCGATCATCATCGTTGTCGTCGGGTAGTACCCTTGTACCGACCTGCTGTCTCCTCTGGAAGCCGCCGCGGACGACGAAGAAGAAGGGGTAAGGAACTCCGCGGAGGGGTGGGTTGGCTTGGGATGGCGGCCCGGCAGGCGGAGCCAGGATCTGGAACGCGAGAAGCAGATCAGGAATGGTGATGGTGATGGTGATGGAGGCGGTGATGATGGTGATGGGAGGGTGCCTATGTGGCGACGATGGCGGCGGCGGCGGCGTAGAATGATTAAGAACGCGAGGCTGCCGAGAGCGAGGAGGGCGGCTAGCGCGCCGAGGGCCGCGCCGGTAATTACACCCGCGCTCAATGTCTGTTTCTTTTCCGCGGCGACCGCGTTGGCGGACGAGGAAGCGGACGCGAGCGCGGTCGTGGATGCGGGATCGGAACCGCCATCTGGTGTGCAAGGGAGGAACTCGAACTGTTTGAGCTGCATCGCCTGGTCGGGCGACACGGTCAAGTTGAGCGTGTATTGATTGCATAGCAGCGGCATCACTGAGAACGTTGGGGGTAGGCACGTCTCGGTGCCGCCGGTGTTGTAGAGACTGTCGTTACCGATGCAACGAGTATCACCGTCGAATGAGGAGATGTTGAACCCCTTGACTCTCCCCCCCGAACCCCATGTTATCCGGCCCTGTAGGGGGTCGTGACGCTGGCCGAATGACACGAAACCGACTACGCGAGCTCCGGTGCCTAAGAAAGTGAAGGATCCCATGGTCACCAAATCGATCAGCGACACCACTGAGGAACGAACGGAAACGGGAAACCCACCGTAGAAGCGAAACGCAACGCTGGCATTCGTCTCCGGCAGGCTAACGTTGCGAAAACCGCCCGGCGTATATACACTCCAGTCGCCGGCGAAACTCACTGAGGACGTGTCGGAGGGAAGGACCGGAGACCAGGGAGGGTCATCATATTCCGCCATGGTGTGGTGGCAGGCAGCGGGTCGGGGGGCCGGAGAGGTGCGCGCAGGGCGGGTGGGGAGACAGAGACGGGAAGGGGATATATGGGCGAATAGATAAAGGCGCTGCGAGCACCGGCGGCGATTGAGATTCAGCTCATGAACGTTGTATGAATAGTGATGGTGCGAAGATGGATAGTAAGCGACTAACAGAGAGGCTGTGGGATATCAGGTCATCCACGACTTCGCCGAGTCTGCCGCGGTGCGAGAAGAGGCATCAGGAAGCCCTCAATGGGGCGGGTAACGGGTGTATTGCGATTTAATTCGTGACGTTCGGTCAGAACACGAAGACGACCCTTTTGATTGATGAAGGTAACTGGGGGAGAGACCGCGGTCCATACAGTTCTTACCAAAGATGATCAGGATGCAATGGTGATGCAATGCCTGATTCCGTAGATATTATTTCCCACGGTGACGTCTTCAAGTTGCAACCCGACTCGGATCGAAGCGAGTAGATGTGCCATCTGACTGTCAATATGTCACACGACGCGGCTATCTAACAGTTCTCCAGGCTACCAACAGGGGACACAAATTACCATGGTAAGAGTCCGAGAGGAAAAAGAACTTGGAGGCTGTATTCGCCGAGTCGGGAGGAACGCGATCACGGCTGCAGTTTTGACAGTATCAAGAACACCGGGAATCGATCCATCGTAAACATGGATCAAAAAAAAAAGGGGAACCGATCCACACCGACATTGATCGGCAGTCCAGTAGATAATCAAGGCGGCGGGAGAGATGGTGTATCCCGAGGATATGTTGGATGTCGCGCACGATGGGGCTTAGCCTAAATGTTCATCATATCTGATGAGTCTTATATCACAATGAAAACAACTTAGTCCAGGTAGACGAGCATGCCAGTGTGAAGTCATCCCCAGACACGGACTACTTGCCATACTTCAGTTGGGACCGCTCAATGGCCCGAGCCCGCACAAACCCGTTGCATTTTCAAGACGGGAACTCATGCATGGTCTAATTAAAAAAGAGACTGCCTGAGGACCGAAACCAATAGCATGGCACAAGAGAATCAGACTTCGGTCCCCCCGACCGTGACCTAGGAAAGCGCATGGTCTTTGAGTTTGGACACGATGGGTCACGAAGTCCCATCATCAGTACCATGGGACCAAACTTGATAAGCTCGCGCCTGATGAACAGCAAGGTTTCGCACTCTAAGCGCGCGTAAGGCTGTCGATGTCCTTTCTCATCTCATCATGAGAACGAGGGTCTCAAGACCAGGGTGGCTACCTACAGGACGTCGACCACGCACAGGGTCGATCATTAGAGAGCTCCTTACAGCCATATGTCCAGCCATCTAGTTAGATACTCGTTTCAGATTATCATCGAACACATCGAAAATTGGGGTAGTGGCGAGGGGTTAGTCCGCGCTCCACAATGCGTGCTCAGACATCTTTCGTTCAAGAACATTGTTTCTCTCTTGTTAACCTCGATAACGACCACGATTCGCACGGATGAAATGATGGTCATCGCCTCTTGAATACCAACGGCACGCGGCGGGGGCTAAAAGAAAACTCAGGCACTGGCGGAACGGGAGGGCGGGAACATTACTGTACTTACGCGTTAGTCAATACTTGGTCGAAGGCCGTTATACGCGCATAACGTTGTTCGAATGTCTCGCCGAGAAATTCCGGCTCTTCCTTGACCTCAACTCTATACCTCGATATCATCACCGTGATGGCCGCTATGCTCTCTGTTTCAAAGAATCTGAAAGAAATGCGTACAAGTACTTCACCACGTCATCAACGACCAAGTTTGTCTCCTGAGGCCCCCCTGGCACCTACAAACGAAGTCATGGCGCACGAAAAGCTGCTATGACGGGACCGAACCTACCTGAGCTAAACGGTACGAACGCGTTCCCCGGCCACTCCCCGAGGAATCTCTCTGGCCGGAATGTGTGGGGGTCCTTCCAATACCTCGCTGCAAGACTTTGGTAAGAATCCAAGGAGCATCGAATCGGGAAGGAGTCTGCCGCGAGTCCATAGATGGATCGGGAACACCTGATTCCGTAATGTCCCACGGTAGCGTGTTTATCGTTGACATCCATGTGCTATCTGACAACACGATGTGGCTTACTGTACGCCAGGCTTACCAACAAGAGACACAAATTACCATGGTAAGACCCAAAGAAGGCACTGTATTCGCCAAGTCGGGAGGAACGCGATCACGGCTGCAGTTTTGACAGTACCATCAAGAAGAACACCAGCGCCGTGATGGGGTGGCAGTGGGGCCGGAATCCCCTGTGACAAAGAGTAGATGCAGTGGCCACGGGCTTGCGAGCAGGGAGGCAGAGGCGATGGGGACTTGAGGAGTGCGGCATGGGGGGCTCTTCGTGCAAGTGCTGGTAGTTTGAAGAACCAGCTATCAGTACAGCAGCGAGAGAGGTTTCGTCGCTTTCTAAAGCTGTCGACGTTCTTTCTCAGCACTTCGTCTCATCATGAGGACGAGCCCCAAGACCAATGTCGGCCATCATGCATCATGCATCATGGCGTTGATTATTAGAGAACTCTTCAACTCCCCACGTGGTATCATCAATCAAGTAAACATTCCGAAAATAGGTAACTAAGTGGCAGGATTCGCACTCTACTGTACCGTACATTGGGAGGACTGACTAAATGTTTATACTTACGTAAAGTCGTGTTTGCATGCAGGTGGTTGACGAGGACACATGCTGCACTCGAACTTTCACCCCCCTCACACCTCAGCCGACATTTCGGCGATTTCTGTTTTGGATACCATAATGTCTGGATTTCCAATAACCGACCCTGAACGAGGGGATTCGCTACCATTAGGTGCGTCTTGGACTTGGACCATCTCCTGTCTAGGTGAGTATTGACGACACCAAAGATGAGTTGAGGGAAGAGGTGAGGTCGGAGACGAGTGTAGGACTTTCGGACACTAGTGCGTACCTCTTTTCGTTGAGTGCGTGCAGGTCTGACGGTGGGCTGTATATTGTGATCTCAGCTTGGGGCGGAGCAATGTACAATTCTTCGGAAAGCCTATCTCATGCAGAGTCTCACGAAGAGCACACTGACAAGATTTCGGCGATGGTGCCAATGCTCTCTGGTCGCTTTTTGCCAAGCAAGCTAAAACACAAGACGAAGCTCGGTTCCAAAGCCTGGTGGGGGATATGGATGGTGTCCTTCTATTTGTGCGTTTATCACTATACACATACTGACCGCATCGAATCCGTTAACGTGTATCTCCACAGGCTGGCCTGTTTTCTGCTGTTCTCACTTCCTTCCTCATTCAAAGTATTCAGAAATTACAACCAGACCCCACGCAACAATCGGCGTATTACCAGAATCAGTCGTTGGTGGTGCTCATCCACATCTCGCAGCAAATTGCAGCCATCGGTTCCCAGGTTTTTAATTCATCAACCCCGCCACCTCCCTACCTAGCCCCCAAGCCATCTTCTTCTGACATTCTAGTGAACATTTGCTGGCTCGTCAGTCTCGTATGCAGTCTGTCGGCTGCGCTCCTCGCGATTCTCATTCAACAATGGGTTCGATCCTACATGCAGGTCTTCCAGCTACACGACCACCCATTGAAAAGAGCTCGGTTCCGACAATTCTTTTTCGAGGGTGCCAAGGGAATGCCGGCGCTGGCTGAGGCAGTCCCCGGGTTGATTCATCTCTCGCTTTTCCTATTTTTTATAGGTCTTGGTGATTCAATGCTGAATGTCAGTACGACCGTTGGCGTCACCACCATCGTCCCTATCTGCTTTTGTGGATCATTCTACCTGTACACCGTGTTGGCGCCAGTCTGGAACCCACAGTCACCGTATCGCAATCCCTACTCGGTCCTGATATTATATGTGATACGAAGGTTTTACTACGGCAGTTACTTTCTTCGTACCGGGCACGCGCCTAGGAGCATGGAGGCAGATCGGGAAGAACTGGTAATGGAGGAAACCGAAGAACGCAAAAACCGCGATGTGCGCGCCATCCGATGGTTGGTCGATAACACTACAGTGAACGTCGAAACGGAACCCTTCGTCTTGGCGATTCCTGGCTCTTTTGACACGGAATGGGGCCGAAAAGTGTGGCGAGAGGTCTCCACCCCAGGGAAGTTTCTCGCGCACACGTCAGAGTCTTCGACGGGTCGTCTCCATACTGGTGATCAAGTCTCTCTCAGGTCTAACTCCTCACACCCCTCCGAAGGAACCGCAGTCCACACCATCTCTCGATGCGTACGCTACCTTTTCGAGACCTGCCATAATCACAATTCCTTCGAAACCGAGGAAGCAAGACGTAGGCGCGTGCGCGCTTGCATCGAGGCTGCGGTGTCGCTCATATGCCGCATTAATTTCCGACTGGACTGGTTTGGAGAAGTCGGTAGGTTGGTCAGCGAGATAGGCCACATCGAAAAGGTCAACGAATTACCGACGAGCAGATCCGATCCGTCGTTCGTCAGGAGCTGGGCGTGCCTTTCACTCATGGCCACTCCACAGATCCTGAAAAATAACCAGCTGCGGGAGCTTGCTAAGCTCGCGGTGAGCGGACTGGCACAATCGGAATTCGGTAAACCGGACGAGATCGCACAGAAGAGCGCACAAAAGATCGACTCGGACTTGAAGGACGCATGGAAGCACCTCGAGGATTTACGTCAGGCATTCGAGCCCTGGGGCCAGAAGAGGACTAGGGAACAAGTCCAAGAGATCTTACGAGCCCATGAAACTCAGATTTCGGAACTAGAGCGCATCAAAGTCGAGGCGGACGAATTAGACGGAGTCGACTGGCGGGTCTCCCTTCTCCAAGATGCGATGGACGACGCCGGTCACGGGCTAACGCGACGGCTTCCCGGCATATCGTTCAGCGAGCTCAAGAGCGCTGGACCCCCTCCTATAAGCCATGTCTTCAACTTCCCTTTCGTGGGCACCACTCCTGTCGCACCTCAATTGATATTCCCTGGACAGCAAGTTCAGGCCTTGGCCACACTGGGCCCCACACTCCGCGAGATCCTCAAAGGGGGAGACAATGCGATGCTAGAAAGCTTGAAAAACGTCGACGAGGTCCCCACACCGCTACGTCAACTTGACAACCTGATGATACGACAACTTTGGCGCCTGCAAGATTTACGGGACGGCTACGGGTTCGGGTTCACTATCGAGCTTTTCTTCCTCATGGTCAGACAACTTTTATCCACGTCAGTAGCACAGGATTCAAATGAGGTCTTCTTTTGCGGCACCTTCAAAGTCATCACATTTCGCTGGAGGGACAGCAAGCAGTCGCCTGGGACGCAAAACATCTTACTCAACCTCGCTTGTGACCTCATTATCCAAGGACGTGGCGTCTTTTCTGATTTTGATTTTCCAACATACATCACGGATATGCTTTTCGAGCTGATAAGCGTTATGATTGACGGGTACACAGGCTCCTCTCATATAAACGATGTCCAACGAGAGCTCGACGACGACGATTTGAGGAATCGCATGGACATGCGTCTCCGCCACAAGGCATTGGGAGCTATCAGGCGACCACGACGTCAAAATACGACATCTTCATAGCCCTATTCTGTTACGGTTACGGACAGACTCGGATCCCGGATTCCTCATCTACAGTTCCACTTCTTTGTTTCCCCTTACCATACGCACATGATCACTCCTTTAGAAATTGGTGGCCCTTTCACCGTATTTGGGCTGGTCGTTCTTATAGCTTAATGTCCGCACTACTCAGTGCCGGCTGCAAGGGAAGACGAAGTGTGTAGTACCATACCTTGATGTTAGGATTTAGTGCAGCGGACAGGTCACACATGGCACGCAAGTGAGAGCGTATGCTCCTGCCTCGCAGTCCCCGATAACCGATTAACATACAGATTATCTAATATTTGGGTGTTGTACGTATCCCAACACTTCTATATAATAATGACGCATCGCTTTGTCACGGAGTTGTCGGGCTTCGAACCTTTTGTCCCGCTCGCTTGCTGCCTCAATTCCCATGTGAAAATCTTTCTTTTAAACACTCTATATGTGCTTTGGTACTTTTTCTCGCAGCGTTTTTCTTTTTGGGTACGCGTAGTCTCATACGAAGCAACAGTGTGCTTTGGCGGGCATCAAATCAGCCACTTCGGAGTAGGCCTTTGAAGCGGTTTCCCAAACGATCACATGTCCTCACCTGACCGGGCTGCATTGTATTTGTTGGATAGGCTCGTGACCAGCCTGTATATGAGGATCGATATACAGGCTGGTCTGGATATCAGGTTTACCTTCATATACAGACGGTCACCGGTCTATTTGTTGGACCTCACTGATGGCTCTTTCGTTTCACGTGTTAACTGGCTGTTGTGACCGTTGTACTCCTACGCCCTCGGTGTTCTCACACATGAGCCTACACTGCCTGATTCGACGACAGTGGTTCATTGTTTCACATGGTGTTCGCCGTCACGTGAGGCTTCTCCCCTTGCGTTAACAGACACCGCATTCCAATCCCCTGTGCTTTCTTTAGAATGGAACTTTGCTTGCCTGTAGCTTCGGCATCTAATTCGCGGCAACGAGCAGTGGCTGCTCATGTGGTTCCCTGTCTCCTGTGTTGTCTGGGTGCGAGCTCCTTTTCTCCAAGTCTCTGCTACGTTCTCAAAACTTCTCATGCTGTCCGCTACTACTTGGTCCGCTAGGTCAATTGGACAACAATGAAGACAACGATGTGAGAGTTTGCAAAGGGTTCATCTTCTTTGAATCTTTTTTCGTCTTCGTCTGGTTGTGGGAAAGCTTGCACATCACCCAAGTGAAATGTGTTCGTCTTCTGTCAAGCTTGAGGTGACTCTGCCTGTGAATGCAGAAGTATGTTCCTGTCTTGCATTCCCCCTTCGTGTTGAGGTCCCGGTTGTTCGAACTCACCAACATCGTTCTTTTCAGTCCCCAGGGCATGCAGCAATGGATGTCTGTGAACCCCCGAACAGGGAGAAGATGGATGGGAACCGTTGGCGCAAGACGAACTGGGTGAGCGTTCAACAAATGTCATCGAAGAACCACCTTCGGCTGGTCCTGCATCGCTGACAAGTCAAGAACGACGTGACTTGGGCTTCATGCGTGCCGTGGGTGTACGGAGTGACTCGGATGAGGTTGATCCTACTTTTATTTTTCTGCCACTTTCTGACTGAATGTCGCTACTCCCTCTCACAGGCGCCTGCTTCTTCAAAACAATCTGTTGTTTGCCTCACGAATGTGCTTCCTGTTTTTCTTTACCTTAGAAAACGGTATGTTTCATGCGGTTTTCCAAATTATCACATGTAGTAGGCACTCGGAGGCCGTTGTTGCCACATGTACATGATTTATTCAAAAACCCCACTTTGTTCAACAGTCGAGCTGCACACATGGGATGCATCAGTCCATTGCGAAAGGGTGTGCACCCTGCCCTCATTTGGCTCTCCGTACCGTGCTCTGACGTTTCCAGACTGTATGCACTCAGACGCACTCCGACCCCCTTTTTTCAAGCTCCCAGTGAGGCTTGCACCTCGCCCCAGTGAAATATCATCTGTTGAGCTGGAGGTGTCCCTGCCTGCGCATGTGGGGGTACATTCGTTTGTTGCATACTCCCCCCATCGAACTTCTCAATCTTCAAAATGCGTCAATAGGTGCCCCCTTTCTTTCAACAACCCATAAAGTCAACCTGCGATGACACGCCACCCTCTAAGTCGCTTCCCTGCTGTCCTAACAGTGTTCTTCTCGAATCCCCTTGAATCATCCTGGGCGGTTTAGGGCAAGATCACGCAGATGTTGGTGCCTCTCTGTGCGCTTTGCTCACTTCGTCTTTCAGACCCTATTTCTGGGCGGCATTTCTTTCATCCTGGCCCCTGGCATTGGCTGTTATCACAGGCTTCACTCCCCTCTTTTCTTTGTTTTTTTCCCTAAGTGGTAGTGTCGTGATCAACAGGAGGTTGTGTTTTGTTTCACGCTCTTTTGTTTTCCTTGGGTTATCTCATGGTACAATCGAACTGAACTCACCTGCGCGCATCGCATGGGTTGCATCTGCTGTGATGTCGCCCACCTTCGTGTGACTGTTGATGACTAATGGAAACTCGAAACGGCAGGAAAGTAGGCGAGAGAATTCTGGGATTCCAGTCGCTAAACTAGCTGTTTAAATACATGAAAGAATACACGCTTGCGCGTCGCGCTGACGCGGCCTACTCCTATCCTACAAGATACATCTGAGACATTACAAGGGAAGCAACTCGGGAAACCTGTAATTATACAGGTTTACGCGTCGTCTGAGTAATATCCGCGAGTCACGAGGGAACGGCTGAGTCATGGGTTCACAACATCACCCCGTTGTCAGTCTCTTGTGACTCCTGTCACAATCAGAATCGAAACATCGAGAAAGGAAAATAGAAAACCATAACGTGAACATACGAGCCCATGTAGCAAGACTAGACCAAAGTAGTCGGCAGAACCCACGTGACAATGCACCGTAAACATCGGTAAAACCCATGTGGGCCCATTGTAGAAATATAGTGCAAATGCTCACATGGGCCCATTAAGAGGAATTGTAAAGAAACTCACATGGGCCCATTGAAGTGACCTGCAGAGACCGCTAATCATGCCGAATGGGCCCACCATTACTGCTGGCTGGGGAAAGGTACCGATGTTTTTGAATGGGCCCACCCTTGCCACCAGGGAATGCTGCCAATGCTCTCAAATGGGCCCACCCTTGCTGTTCGGGAAAGCTCCCGATTTTTTTGAATGGGCCCACCCTTGCCTCTAGGAAAAGATGCCGATGCTCTCAGATGGGCCCACCCTTGCTGCTGGGGAGAGCTGCCGATGTTTTTGAATGGGCCGACCCTTGCCAATAAGAAAAGATGCCAATGCTCTCAGATGGGCCCACCCTTGCTGCTAGGGAGAGCTGCCGATGTTTTTGAATGGGCCCACCCATGCGTCTAGAAGATGATACTGATGCTCTCAGAGGGGCCCACCCTTGCTGTTAGGGAGAGCTGCCGATGTTTTTGAATGGGCCCACCCTTGCCTCTAGGAAATAATGCCGATGCTCTCAGATGGGCCCACCCTTGCCGCTAGGGAACAGTGCTGATGTTTGCCAATGGGCCCACCCTTGCCGCTAAGGAATGCTGCCAATGTTTTTGAATCGGCCCACTCAAGGCAATCGGCAGCAGTTCAAAATTGTGGGCCCATTCAATACTATCGGCAGTCTCATTAATGTGTCCATTTACTGCGATTGGCAACATGTCTTGGAAGCAATGAACGTTGTAACATTGCTTTTCCTCACTGACATCAAACTGTTGATAGGTCCTGTACAGCTCATGAGGAGCGATAGTACCGATAGTCTTATATGGGCCCACCATTGCCCTTAAGAGTGCCGATGGTCTCACATTGGCCCAGTGTCACTCCTCAATTGTATGGTTGATTGCTTCAAATGGGCCCACTATCTCTGTTTCTCTACTACAGATGGGTCCAATATGCTCAGGAAATGGGGATTAGGGAACTCTTTTCTACAACTTGAAACTTGAATCCTACTTCGGCAGCATTATCTCCCCTGGATCTTGCCGATCATTCTATGGAATATTGTTATGTGCTAGCTTAGATACAATCAGAGTTAGGCCGGCACCTGTCTCCATTGATTGTTGTCACCTGTCAGCACTGGA
Source organism: Lactarius pseudohatsudake (assembly GCA_021525015.1). Classification (NCBI taxonomy): domain Eukaryota; kingdom Fungi; phylum Basidiomycota; class Agaricomycetes; order Russulales; family Russulaceae; genus Lactarius; species Lactarius pseudohatsudake. The sequence goes on along the minus strand of JAKELH010000251.1, from coordinate 80,979 downwards.
ATCTAGATCCAGGGTCAAAGTGATACGGCAGCCTGGTAAGTCATTACTACTTTGGTGTCTACTGTTTTTATTCATTGTTAACTACTTTGGCTTACTACTCATGCCCTTGTTCCATCCGATATTATCATTATTGCCGCACCAGTAGCTACTGACAGACTAAGAAAGCAGATGCCAAAATAATGACATACTGGGCTGCCGGGTCATTTCACATTAGGTCTAGATTCAGCGGTTGACAGGTGACAACAATCAATGGAGACAGGTGCCGGCCTAACTCTGATTGTATCTAAGCTAGCACATAACAATATTCCATAGAATGATCGGCAAGATCCAGGGGAGATAATGCTGCCGAAGTAGGATTCAAGTTTCAAGTTGTAGAAAAGAGTTCCCTAATCCCCATTTCCTGAGCATATTGGACCCATCTGTAGTAGAGAAACAGAGATAGTGGGCCCATTTGAAGCAATCAACCATACAATTGAGGAGTGACACTGGGCCAATGTGAGACCATCGGCACTCTTAAGGGCAATGGTGGGCCCATATAAGACTATCGGTACTATCGCTCCTCATGAGCTGTACAGGACCTATCAACAGTTTGATGTCAGTGAGGAAAAGCAATGTTACAACGTTCATTGCTTCCAAGACATGTTGCCAATCACAGTAAATGGACACATTAATGAGACTGCCGATAGTATTCAAGTTGAATGGGCCCACAATTTTGAACTGCTGCCGATTGCCTTGAGTGGGCCGATTCAAAAACATTGGCAGCATTCCCTAGCGGCAAGGGTGGGCCCATTCAAACACATCGGCACAGTTCCATGGCAGCAAGGGTGGGCCCATCTGAGAGCATCGGCATCATTTCCTAGAGGCAAGGGTGGGCCCATTCAAAAACATCGGCAGCTCTCCCTAACAGCAAGGGTGGGCCCATTTGAGAGCATCGGCATCTTTCCTAGAGTCAAGGGTGGGCCCATTCAAAAACATCGGCACCTCTTCCTAGCAGCAAGGGTGGGCCCATTTGAGAGCATCGGCATCATTTCCTAGAGGCAAGGGTGGGCCCATTCAATAACATCAGCAGCTCTCCCTAACACCAAGGGTGGGCCCATTTGAGAGCATTGGTATCATCTCCTAGAGGCATGGGTGGGCCCATTCAAAAACATTGGCAGCTCTCCCTAGCAGCAAGGGTGGGCCCATCTGAGAGCATCAACATCTTTTCTTAGCGGCAAGGGTCGGCCCATTTAAAAACATCGGCAGCTCTCCCCAGCAGCAAGGGTGGGCCCATTTGAGAGCATCGGCATCTTTTCTTACCGGCAAGGGTCGGCCCATTCAAAAACATCGGCAGCTCTTCCTAGCAGCAAGGGTGGGCCCATCTGAGAGCATCGGCATCTTTTCGTACTGGCAAGGGTCGGCCCATTCAAAAACATCGGCAGCTCTCCCTAGCAGCAAGGGTGGGCCCATCTGAGAGCATCGGCATCATTTCTTAGCAGCAAGGGTTGGCCCATTCAAAAACATCGGCAGCTCTTCCTAGCAGCAAGGGTGGGCCCATCTGAGAGCATCGGCATCTTTTCTTACCGGCAAGGGTCGGCCCATTCAAAAACATCGGCAGCTCTCCCTAGCAGCAAGGGTGGGCCCATCTGAGAGCATCGGCATCTTTTCTTACCGGCAAGGGTCGGCCCATTCAAAAACATCGGCAGCTCTCCCTAGCAGCAAGGGTGGGCCCATCTGAGAGCATCGGCATCTTTTCTTAGAGGCAAGGGTGGGCCCATTCAAAAACATCGGCAGCTCTTCCTAGCAGCAAGGGTGGGCCCATCTGAGAGCATTGGCATCTTTTCTTACCGGCAAGGGTCGGCCCATTCAAAAACATCGGCAGCTCTCCCTAGCAGCAAGGGTGGGCCCATCTGAGAGCATCGGCATCATTTCTTACCGGCAAGGGTCGGCCCATTCAAACACATCGGCAGCTCTCCCTAGTAGCAAGGGTGGGCCCATCTGAGATCATAGGCATCTTTTCTTAGCGGCAAGGGTGGGCCCATTCAAAAACATCGGCAGCTCTCCCCAGCAGCAAGGGTGGGCCATCTGAGAGCATCGGCATCATTTCTTAGCGGCAAGGGTGGGCCCATTCAAAAACATCGGCAGCTCTCCCTAGTAGCAAGGGTGGGCCCATCTGAGAGCATCGGCATCTTTTTGTAGCGGCAAGGGTGGGCCCATTCAAAAACATCGGCAGCTCTCCCCAGCAGCAAGGGTGGGCCATCTGAGAGCATCGGCATCATTTCTTAGTGGCAAGGGTCGGCCCATTCAAAAACATCGGCAGCTCTTCCTAGCAGCAAGGGTGGGCCCATCTGAGAGCATCGGCATCTTTTCTTAGAGGCAAGGGTGGGCCCATTCAAAAACATCGGCAGCTCTTCCTAGCAGCAAGGGTGGGCCCATCTGAGAGCATCGGCATCTTTTCTTACCGGCAAGGGTGGGCCCATTCAAAAACATCGGCAGCTCTCCCTAGTAGCAAGGGTGGGCCCATTTGAGAGCATCAGCATCTTTCCTAGAGGCAAGGGTGGGCCCATTCAAAAACATCGGCAGCATTCCCTAGCAGCATGGGTGGGCCCATTCCAAAACATCAGCACCATTCCCTAGGGGCAAGGATGGGCCCATTCAATACCATCGGCACCATTCCCCAGAGGCAAGTGTGGGCCCACTCAAAAACATCGGCACCTTTTAGCACTGGCAATGGTGGGCCCATCTGATCAATTCAACAGTTCTATATTATGGGCCCATACATGGTATATATCTACTTTTACTAAATGGGCCCACATGGGTTTTGCCGATGTATTCGGTCTATTTGCACATGGGTTTTGCCGAAAGTATCGTCAATACCTTGCACCATTATGTGAACATACAATCGAAACTAATCTGGATGTAGGATGAAGCGAAGTGTTTTATCGGAGACCGGAAGACTCTGGAACTTTTTGGTGTGGTTTTTGTCTTCGCATCGCTGCTGCGTCTTTCTTTTGCAGATCGGAACTCGCATACCACAAGGCGCTTTGAGAACGGGAAGGCGGGAAGTATCGCTGGAGCCTGGCTCCATTGTACAAGTTCTTGAGAATGTAACCGTGTCGCGTTTGCAACTGGTAAGTGTTCTTATCAGTGACATCCCGAATGATGAACGGGCCATCCCAGCGCGGATGAAGCTTCGTACCGGCTTCATGCCGTCTCTTCACCAAATCTCCAACACCAAGCCCTTTCTCTCGGTATTGGTCGTCTCGTTGGGACGCCTCTTTCTCCAGTCGGTACGCTGCCCGATCGTCGGCTTCTCGGCGGAACCGAGCCAAATTTTGAACATGCTCCAGCCGTCGGTGCTGGAGGAAGCCAATCTCTTCGTCTGTCGGATTACGCTGGAAGATCTCGAAGATCCTGTCGCTCGGTAAGCGTGCTTCCCTTCCGTATGTCAGGAAGAAAGGTGACACACCCGTAGACGAACTGGTGTGCGCTCGATGGGCAAGCAGCGCATCAGGGAGTAGTTCATCCCATTGATTTTGTCTCTGAGGAGCGGACATCCTTGTCAACATCTGCGTCAAGATATCGTTAAACTTCTCAAGTCTCCCATTGGTTTGCGGGTGATATGGTGAGGTGCGTAGGTGCTGGATGTCAAGTCGGCGCAGCATGTTTTCCATGTTGTAAGACAGGAACTCGGCGCCATTGTCGGTGAGGATGCTGACAGGTTTTCCGTAGGTGTATACAATGTAGCGGAGCATGTCGACAACCGCATCGCTCGATCGCTGAGGAATCGCCTGGGCAATGGTCCAGTCGGTTCCCAGGTCCATTGCCGTAAGCAAATACTTGTTACCTCTCATCGTTTTCGGGAGCGGACCCACGAAGTCGAAGGCCCACTCGTCACCAGCGTCAACCCTCGGGATGGGATGGAGAGGTTGCAGGGACGCGGATTCGCGGTGAGTAAACTGACATTGTTCACAGGTTCTCAGTGTACGCTCAACGATCTCTTGTGCGTACGGGATGTTTACTCGGGTTCGTAGCGCGGCCAGGATGGCCTTCCCTCCCAAGTGTCCAAGCTCTTGGTGGACCGTCCGCACCGTCTCTTCGGCCATGTCCTGTGTTGTTGGGACTTCCTGTTGAGACGCGACTGCATAAGTCACATGTCTCGTGGGATATGATTGAGTCATCCCATATACTATATACGGTGTCTGTCCCTTATGGACTGATTTGGACTGGACCGGACTTGTACGGACCGCTTTTGTTTATCTTTATTGTCAGAGTCATATATGGCTCTTATTGTTCTTTATTGTTAAGACACCGGCATTGTCTGCTTTAGGCAGCTATTGTTCTCTGCCCTCCAATGGCATTTCTCCCTCTGGCGCACAGACCACCTGTATTGTGTTTGGATCACCTGTGCGCACAGACCATTCTTACCTAAGCGTCCTGTATATAAGGACTGCTGTTTTCGCCTCTACACTTCAGAGTTCCCTTCACCTCTGAAGTGTAAGTCCCTTCTCTTTACCTCTTTTATTACCTTTGCTCATAGATGTTCCTTAGTAACTTGTCTATTAGGTATGCAGTTGTAATAGAGTTCCCTTCACCTCTGAAGTTAACTTGTCTATTAGCCTTTGCTTTTACTCGCTCCGTTAGTTCTGCGCTCAACAGGTTATGGGCCCTGACGCCTAATAACTAACTTGCGATTTACCACAGATCTACTTGTGTCATCTTGCTCTCTCAGCCGACCACATCTTCCTTGTCGTCTATACCTTCAGTGAGCATCCTCTTTCATTTACACTCGACACATCCTTTCTCGTCCACCATGACTTTGTCATGTGCCATTTTGGCTAGCCTCCTAAGGAGGTTCTCATGAGGAGTCTTTATGACTCTAAATTCCTCTGTGCGCACTACTCCTACTGTAGTTTCTATACCCGGTCTTCGTCCGGAAGTGCTTTCATAGGCCAAAAGGGGAAGACCCTTGCGGCTATAAGCCTCTCTAATGGTTGGGTGATACTCGGTTAATACCTGGGTCACTTTAAGGGGTGTGAAGGCCTGGTTAATAGTCAAACCCAGAAGTCCTTCCCTCTGTTACAACTAGGAGACGCTACTATACTATAAAAGTCTTTACACAGTAGCTATGAGTAGACCTCTGCCAGGAGAAGTATTCGCTCCCTTTGTGCAGGATTCGCTGCATGGCATGTATCACTATTCTAGCTACTTAGTACCAAGACCCTTAATGGTCTGTTCTAGAGACTCCACAGACGACAGTCACAATTGTTATGGGAGTTGATCCCTTTCATTGTCACTGGAATTCGCTGTTGGCTCCTCTCTAGGGTACTACCCTTTACTGTAGATCTTTAGTAGCCCCAGACTTCATGGCCTAAGGGTAGAGACAGAACTCGTGCAGACTTCGCCGTCAACGCGCCTTTTCTGATCTTGTTTTAACCCCAACAAAGCTGTCGTTCATGACTACTAGCCCTTAGTAACATTTGGGCCTAGGAGATCTCAGTATAAGGAAGCCATCAGTAAAATGATTCCACTACCATAATATAGAATCAAGTCGCACAAACTTGAGGCATGACACTCTATGTGTTATGGAGTAATAGCGCTCCTATGGCTGGACCTCTACCTTCCTGTACCAAGATCTGGGCTGGTTCTGACTGCTCCTCGGAACCAGATTTACAAACATCTCAAATGTCTTTCCACCTTACCTTCCCTCCTACCCTGTCCCTCTTCAAGTTGGACGGAACAAACTGGCAAACTTGGAGCCAGACCTTCTCTTCACTTATGTTGATGAATGGGTGCAGGCGCCACCTCACTCACTCCGACGTTGGACCTGTCCCACACCATCCCGCTCTCGCAGCAGGTGCTGTGGGCCCAGTAGGTCCCACCGACGAGGGTCTGGCCATGATGGCCCTTTGGACCAAACAAGAGGAGGTCATCACTGGCCTCCTATATCTGTCAGTCACCACGGAGGTCCTCTCCAGCATTCAATCCATGACGCTGTTTCCAAGCGTCCATGACAAGTACCTGCAATTGGAACACCTATACGGTCAGGTTGGCTCTATGGCCACCTTTAATATTTGGGTCGGCTTGGCGAACACCAAGCTCCAGGAAGGAAGTCCCTTCCTACCTCAACTCCAGAAAATGTTGGACTTGAGGAGCACCCTCGTGGAGCAGGGGATGCCCGTCTCGGACATGCAAATGTCCTTCATACTTTTAGACGCGCTCCCCCCTTCATACAGTACCATTGCAGGTACCATCCTCGCATCTGGCCCCCCTGCCAACCTAGTACCTCAGGACCTCATCAATAGGTTCATCAATGAGGAATCTCGCATCGCTGGTCCCCCGGCATCTTTTAACAAGATAGCCCCCGTCAAACACACGCCTCAGGTGGCTCATGCACCCCAGGCATCAGGCAGCTCTGTGTCCTCGGACATAATCTGCCACTACTGCAAAAAAGTCGGCCATAAAAAGCCAGACTGTTACAAACTCAAACGGGACCAAGAAAATGCAAAGAAAGGGAGGGCTGGGCAGCGAGGGAAAGCTGCTCAGAATGCTATGGTAGAGGCGCCGGACTCAATTCCGGCAAACAGGTTTGCTGCGGCCAATAGCATACCTGTACCAAAGAGCCGTCTATTTACAATAGTCAATGGCTCTGGCAAAATAGAGGAGGTACATGAGGTGCCTCAGGTTTCCCTTTACATGATGAGTGTCAACCACACTCAGATAGCGACAAGATGGATGATGGACAGTGGAGCATCAGCACACTTTACACCTTTTCTTGAAGACTACGACTCCTATACACCTCACGAAGGAGTAGAAGTTCTTCTTGGTGACAACTCTCTACTCAAGAGTGTTGGCACGGGTTCTATCACAATCCGCACCAACAGAGGCTATGACCTCAAAGTGTCAAATGTGCTTCACCTACCCAATACGCACTCACGCATATTGTCCACGCCTGCCCTAACAGAAAAAGGCGCAATCATCAGCTTTGACTCCACTTCCTTCGCTATCAGATTCAATGGGGAAACCATTGCGGAAGGACACAAGGCTTCTGGTCTATACTGGCTAGACGGACATCACATGAACTCAGTCCGAGCACCTGCATCTGCTAGCCTTGATGTCTGGCATCAGCGCATGGGACATATGTCCAAAGACGCGCTCAAAAGATATGCTCAAGACTCTGTAAAGGGTCTAAAAATAAAAGATTCACCTGTGGAAGATGGGATCTGCCATGGTTGTGAAACTGGCAAATCAACCCGTCTACCATTCCCACCTTCCCTGAAATGTGCACAAGAACCTCTTGAAGTCATTCACAGTGACCTTGTTGGCCCTATGCAGAATAACTCTATTCAGGGCAACAGATACTTCGCCACGTTCATAGATGACTTCTCCAAAGCTGCAGTCATCGTCTTTATGAAATCAAAGGACCAGTTTAAGGACGCCTTCTTACACTATAAGGCGTGGGCTGAAAAACAGTTAAATAAGCCCATTAAATCCCTACACTCGGACCGTGGTGGCGAATATGTCAACAATGACTTAAAGCACATACTCAGGGACGCAGGAATCGAGCATATGCTTACGATGCCTCATTCTCCACAACAGAATGGGAGAGCCGAGCGTTTTAACCGTACGGTTATGGAAAAAGGCACTAGCATGCTTCATCATGCAGGCCTTAGCCTTGGCTTCTGGGAACAAGCGGTGCAAACCGCTGTGCAAATCTATAACCGCACTCCCACTCGTTCTAATCAGTGGAAAACTCCGCTGGAGCTCTGGGATGGTACAGTCCCAGATGTCTCTTACTTTAGAGTATTCGGCTGCAAAGCCTACTATCATGTACCCGAACACAACCGGCGCAAACTAGATCCTAAGTCAAAGGAAGCCGTGTTTGTGGGCTATGAGCCCCTTTCAAAGGGCTACAAACTCTGGGACAGACATAGCCGGTGCTTCATCTCTTCACGAGATGTTACATTTGATGAAGCAACCTTCCCGTCCCTGAGTGACCTGACTCGTCACTCTCATCCTTCTTCCTCTCCCGTGTCAGGTGAACGCGAAAGTGGAGCTGCCGGCGGTGAGATATTCTTTGTAGTGCCTAGTCAGCCTACGTCAGCTGTTGCCCCCACGGCACCTCAGGGTACTCCTACTTTTGTGCTCCCACCTATCCAGGTGCCCGTGGTACCCCAACAACAGCCTAGCACACCCCCGAACCCCACACCCGCGCCTGCGGACCAGACCATTTATCACACTCCCCCCTCCCAAGCTCCTCTTACAAATCCTGCCCCCACACGTCGTACCCGCTCCACTAGGCCTCCGGTAGTCTCCGCGCCTATACCTGCCCCTAATTTCAACAGGGAAGTGTCTCCTCCTAGGAACACTCAGGCGCTCTCGCCTAATCGTCCAAGGCGAAGCACAAGGGTACGATTCACGAATCCTCGCTACTACACAGAGGACAACGATGAATTTGTGCAGGGAAGCAGCAGACTGGGAATGATGGACTTGCTAAATATCGCAGAGGTGCCTGGCTACAAGGAACCTCAGATGTACAAGCAGGCCATGGAGTCTGACCAAGCTGTCGATTGGCTTGAAGCGTGCCAGTATGAACTGGACGCTCTCGACAAGCTTGCGGTCTGGCGACTTGAACCCCTCCCTGAAGGAAGGAAGGTGGTCAAGTGCAAATGGGTGTTCAAAAAGAAGGCCGATGGCCGTTACCATGCTAGGCTAGTGGCAAAAGGGTTCACCCAACTAGAGGGGGTGGACTTTGATGAAACTTTCTCCCCAGTTGCCCGCTTTGAGTCCTTACGACTCCTTCTTGCGTTGGCTACGCTCGAAGACTGGCATATTCACCAGATGGACGTCAAGTCGGCGTTCCTTCATGGGGAACTGGAGGAAGAAATATACATGGAGCAACCAGTCGGTTTCATCACAGCTGGCTCCGAGCACCTTGTGTGCCGGTTACAGAAGGCCCTTTATGGCCTGAAGCAGGCTTCCCGCGCGTGGAATGTGCAATTCCATGGGGTCTTAGTTGACCTAGGCTTCACGCGGACGTACTCTGATGCAGGAGTTTACGTGTATCATCTTCAAGAGGGGGGTGACACGCTTTTCGTGATCTTATATGTAGATGACATCACTATACTCGGGAGCTCCCTACCAAAGATCAATGATCTGAAAGTCTCTCTATCAAACCGATATGAGATGACTGACTTGGGTGAAATTGAGTCATACCTTGGTGTTAACATCACCAGAGATCGTGCCAATCGCACAATGACCATCAACCAATCAGATTACATCCGCGATGTGGTTGAGCGCTTTGGAATGTCTGATTCCAACCCAGTATACACTCCTCTTCCCTCTGGCGCCGAGGCACACTTGATCAAGTTTGAAGATCAGGCCTCTACTTCTGAGATAAAGAAGTATCAACAGATAATTGGGTCTCTGCTGTATGCGCAGATAGGAAGCAGACCTGATATTTCCTTCGCTGTTGCGCGCCTTAGTCAATTTGCTTCCAATCCCTCACCTCAGCATTTACGCCTAGCCAAATATGTCCTGGCATACCTAAACAGTACCATGGACTATGCGTTACGCTATGCTGGAGGGACTGACTCAGATGGAGCTGGCCTTCATGGCTACTGTGACTCTTCCTGGGGAGATCAGGAAGAGAAACACTCCACCTCAGGCTACGTCTTTCTGCTTGCCAATGGGGCCATTTCATGGTGTACCAGAAAGCAAAAGACCATAGCACAGTCTACCACAGAAGCCGAATACATGAGCCTCTCAGAGGCTTCAAACCAGGCTCAGTGGTACGCTACCTTTCTAAGGGAACTAGGGTATGAGGTATCCTCCCCTATTCCCTTACACTGTGACAATAAGGGTGCTGTAGACCTAGCATTAAACCCTGTCACTGGAAGGCGGTCCAAACACATCCTGATCAAGCACCATGTAGTCAGGGAATACGTTGAAAACAAGGTCATACACCTAATACGTACTCCTACAGGGGAAATGGTTGCAGATGGACTTACTAAGTCACTGCCCAGAGAACCTTTTGACAAAATGGTCGCTGATCTAGGAATGGTGTGAGAAGGGCTTCAGAGACGTCAAGTTGTTGTGTTCATAGTCAAATGGTCGTTATTCCTTGACTTTCAAGGAACGTCCAAATTACACAGTCAATGGTCGTCGATCCTTGGTTTATCAACAAGGACGTCACATTGTCGTGTAAAGCACAACATGTTCTCTGATCTACAAGCTAAGAAAAACCCTTCTTAAAGATCTGGATTGAGAGTAGTACAGCTCTTCAAAAGACTATTATCTGGTCTATATAGAGCCTGCAGATTCCTGCCCTTCAGAAAACAGTCCTCTATCATAGGATTCATGAAGCGCATTTAGGGATGTAGAGAAGATCAAAATTTACCAAGATTTTAATCTTAATCCCAAATTTCTGCATAACTCCTCACTCCAAATTTATCACATCTGTCTACTCTATGGACTGCCTCTATCATGGAGGGATGTTGAGACGCGACTGCATAAGTCACATGTCTCGTGGGATATGATTGAGTCATCCCATATACTATATACGGTGTCTGTCCCTTATGGACTGATTTGGACTGGACCGGACTTGTACGGACCGCTTTTGTTTATCTTTATTGTCAGAGTCATATATGGCTCTTATTGTTCTTTATTGTTAAGACACCGGCATTGTCTGCTTTAGGCAGCTATTGTTCTCTGCCCTCCAATGGCATTTCTCCCTCTGGCGCACAGACCACCTGTATTGTGTTTGGATCACCTGTGCGCACAGACCATTCTTACCTAAGCGTCCTGTATATAAGGACTGCTGTTTTCGCCTCTACACTTCAGAGTTCCCTTCACCTCTGAAGTGTAAGTCCCTTCTCTTTACCTCTTTTATTACCTTTGCTCATAGATGTTCCTTAGTAACTTGTCTATTAGGTATGCAGTTGTAATAGAGTTCCCTTCACCTCTGAAGTTAACTTGTCTATTAGCCTTTGCTTTTACTCGCTCCGTTAGTTCTGCGCTCAACACTTCCACTACGACTCCTTCTCCCCATCGATTCAAGATCGTCTTGCACAGGATGTCGCCGTTCAAGAGGTACGTTCCATTTCCTACTGTTGACGGTTCTTCACCCTGCTGAAGGCGTCGCTTATATTCTGCGAACGTCATGAAGATGGGGCTGCGATCCTTCACAACTTCTTTGAACGGGTTCAGTGGAGCGGCGAAGAGCGGGACGAGGGTCTCGGAATCTGGTACGTCCTTGTGTCCTTTCTTTCGTGACAGGGCGTCGGCTACAAGCTGATGTCTTCCAGGCCTATAGATGATTTGACATCAAAGTGGGCAATATCATCCACAAAGCGCGCAAGTCGACGACCAAGGTTTTTCTGTGTCAGGAAATATTTAAGGGACTCATGATCGGTGCGTACGAGGATGGGTGATCCTTCAACATAACCTCTCCACTTGTGTAGCGCGTATACAATCGCGAGCATTTCTCTTTCTTGCGCAGAGTATCTTTGTTCGGTAGGAGTCATGCGCCGCGATTCGAAGGCGATAGGCCGTAAGTCTTTCTCTTTAAATTTGAAACACTCTTTTTGCTCACCAGCCTCTTTCCCCTTCGTTATCTCAGCGGACGGGTCGGAAGTCTGCTGAAGTACGGCGCCGAGGCATTCCCTGGAGGTGTCCGTGTCTATTACGAACAGACGCCAAGGTGTAGGATGTATGAGGAGGTCGGCAGAGGTCAGTGCATCCTTCAAGTGTGTCATCGCCAACTCACAATCGTTGTCCCAGCAGATAGGCGTTCCTCGACGTGGACTTCCCTCCAACAGCTTGTACATCGGCCCGGCGGTCTTCGCAAAGCCCCGTATGAACCGACGGTAATAACCAGCGACATTCAAGAAGCCGCGTACCTCGGAAATCGTCGTACACGACGGCCACTTCAATATCGCGTCGACCTTCTCTGGATTCGTCCGGAGACCTTCCCCAGACGCTATGTGACCCAGGTACAGTATCGAGGGACGGCCCCACGTACATTTCTTTTCATTCAGGATCAGGCCGTGCTGGTTAAGCGCACGCACGACGTCGAGAACATTTTGCATATGTTCTTCTTCTGTTGACGAGAAGACGATTACATCGTCCAAGTAGACCATAGCGCAGCGGTCAATAAAGGTGCGCAAGATCTCGTTCATCATACATTGAAAAGTGGCAGGAGCATTCGTGAGCCCGAAGGGCATGACACGGAACTGGAAATGGCCGTATCGGCAGGTAAACACTGTCTTCTCCTTCGCATCATCGGCTAATCTTACCTGCCAGTACCCACTGCGAAGGTCCAGACATGTGAAGTGCTTCGCTCCTGCAAGATTTCGGTAACATTCATCTATCCGGGGTAAAGGATAGGCATTCGGTTTGGTCAGTTTGTTGAGGGCACGATAGTCGACGCAGATGCGCGACGTACCATCCTTCTTAGGGACTGGGATGAGGGGTGACGACCACGGTGATTCGGAAGGTTCGATTACTCCCTCGTCTAGTCCTTCGTCGATGAACTTTTTGATAGATTCGTGTTCGACAGGTGTAAGGGGGCGTCCGTAACGCCTCAACGGCTTCGCGTCCCCAGAGTCAATTTGGTGTACCCACTTCCGAAGGGGCGGAAAGCCTACCTTGTCTCGGAAAGCGCTCGGTATGGCTTCCTTGACGATCTTCTTTACGCGCTCACCAAACTTCTCCCTGGCAGTTGTGACGCTTCCATCGTTAGAGGCCGTCGATTCGTTGTCCCGCGCGACCGTATCATCTGTTGTATGGTGAAGAAGTGTGGGAGGACAAGGTCCTTGGTGTGGGAGACGAAGGCGCCAAGCGAGCTTTGTTAGTAAGTTCGGCACCTCTGGTCGTTCTTGGGCGAGGACTGGCTTGATGAGGAGACGAGTACGTTTCTCTGGGTGAGTGAATTTGTATGCGTCGTCGTCCCATCGCGGGGCAGCGTCATGTCTTTTGAGCCAAGTACGTCCCAAGAGCAGGTCATAGCGGAACTGAGAAGCCTCGTCCAGGATATAGGCGTAGCACTTGGAGATCAAGCCTCCGATGCGGAGCGAGAACGACGCAAAGGCCGTAGTCGTTGTCTGTCCGGCGCCAACAATCTCCCGAGTCGTGATCGGAAAGACTTTTGCTTGGGCCGCGCGGGCCTTTTGAGCGGTAATGTAGTTCGATTCTGCTCCAGTATCGAATATGGTGTTGACCGTGATAAAGGCCGGCGCGTTCGTCGACAAAGTAGATTTTGGAGGGCCGATCTCCACCCTGTAGATGGGTAGCCCGGGATGCGCAATAGTGAAGACTTCCAAGGGATCCTCTCGAGTTCCTCCCAAGACATCGCTAGGGGGAGAGTCGGGAGACAACCAGCCAGGCTTGGGCGAAGGGGGTCTCTCAGGGAACACAGGTGAGACAGGTCGCCATTCGTTTTCTCCGACTGACTTCTCCGAGAACACAGGAGAGATGGGTCGCCATTCGTGTTCAGCGGGCCCTTCGAGGACTCGGTTAGTAGCGGGTCGCAGCTTCCTCTTCCGAGCTGCGCGGGCAGGGATTACTACGTCTTCGCCAGGATCGCCGGGGGACACGACGCGAGCGGGCGACCATTGCTCGCTCCAGTCTGGTTCAACCCCGTCATAATACACTATGTTGGCCAAGTCTTCTTCGTCTTCTTCGGTAAGTGGCCCGCATTTATCTTCCATCATATTGGCCTCATTAACGAGATATTGCAGCTCTAGATCCGGCTTGTCAGGATCGTAGTTCTCTGGGGCGTATTCCTCAGACGCGTAACGCTCAGGTGGGTACTGCAATTCAGGTTTGGGCCTCTCAGCTTCGACTTCTTCCGATTGATACTCTTCGTTTGCAGGTTCTTCGACCTCTTCAAACAGATGCATGGGCTTCGTTGTCCTGGGGCGTCCGGGCGCTGTCCTTCGTTCTGCGCCATCGGTCGAGCGTCTCAAGGGTTTGCGGCAGTCCCGCGCGAAATGTCCCGACTCATTGCAGTTATAGCAGCGAGCCGAGGCAGGGGGTCTGCGTGGGTCACGACTCATGTTCATCGCGTTGAGATCCATAGGCTCAGGACGACTCGGCGAAGCTGTGGGAGTTAGATAGGGCATGGTGGTCGAGGCAGGGCGCATCGAAGATGCAGACGGGACACGATACTTTTTGAAGGGCCTCAGGGGGCCCGTTTGGTTGGCCGGCGTTCCCTGGGCCAGTTTGTTAAGACTGTCCCACTGTCTAGCAGCCGAGTAATAAATCGCCATGTCTTCTTCAGTGCGAGCCATAAGCTGTAGCGACAACTCCCTGGGGAGCTTCAAGGTGAAGCGGTACTTGCGATCATTGAACGTCATTTCAGGTTGCGGGATCTGAGCCTCGACATTCTCAAACTGGCGAGTATACTCAGTAACGCCTCCTCGGCAGTTCAGATTCTCAAGGCGAGCCCTAAGTTCGTTAGCGTGAGCGGGGTGAGCCCAATGGTTCATCATCATCTTTTTCAAATCATCCCAGGCCGGAATGTGTCCGTTATTCGCAAGCCTCCGGGCGTGATACCAAGCGAGTGCGGCCTCTCGAAAGACCTGAGTGGCATACTGAGTCCAGCGATCTCTTGGTGTTACGTTTGCGGTCGTGGACACTTACGAGTCGGTTGTGACTCCTTCATAAGCAGTAATAGGTCACGGACTTATCGTATCAGTCATCGAGTATCACATGCAGGATACCATGACTCAATCCTAGGATCACTGTAGTAGGGTTCGAGCTACATACGCGATTCGTTTCACTGTTTCAAGAGGCGCTTTAAAGCTACCTCTCATCTGTATAAATAGCAGTACGGAAAGACTGAGGATCTCCATCTCGGTCTTCTTCAATTGTCATCATTCCCTCTCCTCTCGTTGTGACTTGTGTCCTCTTCGTCTGTCTATTCGCACGCCTGTCTCTTGTGGAGCAGGTCGTACTTCGACGTCTAGGCCTGGTGGACCTTGCCCCAGAAGCCTTCAGAGATCACGTGCCTTGGAGGGTCGTGTATCTAGTCACGTGACAAAGACTTCACGAATACGCTAAGTCGTGATCGCCCTCTCGATAGTCCAAGTCGGACTCAGCGCAGTGACAGCGTTACATTAAGACCGAGATCATTCATCGTGGCGTTCACTACTCGAGACCAGTGGAGAAACTTCCAGCCGTATCACCTCGAACGACGAGGAGATCGTAACGTACCAACCCTATTCCTAGGAGCAGCCCGGTGGAGGCAATACAGGGGAGACAAGGGATATTTCGTCGACTTCGCATCCAGACCAACCCGATTTCGTCCAGTTGAATTCAATTTCGAACACTCGTGCTGGGTAGAAATTACCTGGAACCCCATCGATAACCGCTGGGACGCGGTCCGACCAGCAGGACGAAACTACGACTGCGACATCGACTCACGAAACTTACCAGTAGGGACTAACTGGGGACCCATCGACGGAGCCCCAATTGAAGACCCGAGCACTTCCGAACCTCGTACACCCGCTCCATCAGAAGGAAGTGAAAGTGAAAGCGAACACACCACTGAGAACCACGACAGTGAAGCAGAGGACACGAACCAACTGGTTCAACAAGCTGAGTCCCTCCATATTAACGAACCAGAAATCATCCGCGTCAACCCACCTGCAATGGCCACAGAAACTATGATCCAGGATGAAGTTCGACGCATTCGCGCTGAAGCCGAAGCAATCCTTCTCCCCATCCACCCAGAAACAGGACACCGTATGACGGCAGACGACGCCGCCTTATACCGAGCAGTAGGCCCCGATCAGCCGGACCCACCATCGCAAGAACCTCCCAACCCTGGAGGAGGATTCCCCAGAGGAGGATTCCCCGGAGGAGGATTCCCCGGAGGAGGATTCCCTGGAGGAGGATTCCCCGGAGCAGGACCGCCGGAAGGAGGACCACCAGGCGGAGGACCGCCAGGAGGAGGACCGCCAGGAGGAGGACCGCCAGGAGGAGGACCGCCGGGAGGAGGACCACCAGGAGGAGGAGTACATGGGGGATCCGACAAATTATCAGGCGAGCCACCTTCTGTCTTCGATGGAGACAGGACTAAATACGAATCCTTCCTCACGCAATGGCACATTTACTGGGGAACAAACTACGAGGCACCCATTATGACCAACGGCTACCGACGCTGCCTCCTCTTCCTAGGCTTCATAAAAGGGGTGTACGTCAGCGAATGGACGCTGACTATACTCGAATGGCTGAACAACGAAGTACAACGAGGGGTTTCGTGTTACTCCGACACCCTCTGGAACCACGTAACCGTAGAATTTGCGCGACGGTTCGCCAACACGCTCGAGGCCGAACAGGCCCAAGCGGAACTGCAGAAGGGTTCAGGATGACAGGAGATGATATTGATGCGTATGTCATCAAATTCGAGCGTCTTGCACGGAAAGCTCATTACCGTCTCGACGACCAACAAACCATTGACCGCTTCACGGCGGGACTGCCCCAAGCCCTGTTCACCAAGGTCTATGAACTAGATGAGCCGAGAAACTTCAACGACTGGAAGGCCTGCGTACTCCGACGGCAAAAACAATACATCCATATGAGGGCGCGTCTCAATGTCCTCAAAACGGGAAGACCACTCCCTCCGGCCCCAACATCCCAAGTCCAATGGAGACCAATGCTCAATAGATGGGCTCCCCCTCGCAACCCACCGCCGCGGTATGACCCAAATGCCATGGACACGTCTGCGGACCGCACCCGAGCCCGAGTCGCAGAAGTAGGCGACCCAAACAGGGGTCCACGCCCGCCCTTCCAGCCGAGGGCAGGAGTCAACCGGGGTGGCAGACCCCCGCGAGACATGAGGACAGTAACCTGTTACAATTGCGGGCAACTAGGCCACTTCTCACGAAACTGCCAACAGCCCCAACAACCTAAGCGTGGTCAACCGTCCTCTAGTAGAGTTGCAGAGACGGACTACTACACCCAAGAACCAGACATCGACGCATGAGCAGTGACCACGGCTCACCCCCAACAACGCGCCGACAACTGGCTTAGCGGCATTAAACAAGAAAGTGACGAGGTTAAAGACTTGGTCCTTCAGGAAATATGGGGAAAAGAGGGTTTTCGGGACGCCTGAACCCATCGGCCTGGGTGAGGGCAGTTAATTGTAACTCTGTAATCATGACTCGCTACCGTTCGCTTCGAATTCCAGTCTCGATTCGCACAAGTTACTCCATGGCCGACATAAAAGGGCTAGTTGACTCGGGAGCCACCGACAACTTCATACGACCAGCCTTTGCAAAAAGAATGGGATTGGGACTAGTGGAACTAGACCGACCCAGGAAAATTTGGAACATTGATAACACGGAAAACAAAGCTGGGTCTATCACGCATTGTATAGACCTAGACGTACAGACTAAAGGGATCCGCAAAACCCTACGCTTTCTAGTCACGGATATTGGGAACGAAGACCTCGTACTCGGATACCCCTGGCTTTCTACCTACGAACCCACTATTAGCTGGACACACGCAGTTATTCACGAAGACATGATGCCCATCATCATCCGATCCATAAATCCGGAGCAGCATCGAACCGTCATTGGACATATGACGCTCGAAGAAAAAGAAGATGCTGTCAAAGATCTGGAAGAGGAATGTCACGTGCGTACTACCGCAACAGAGTTGGCCATAGCGGCGAACCAACAAACTGTCACCGCCGTACTCCCACCGGAATACCAAGAATACGCCAAGATCTTCGATGAGGAGGCGTCCTATCGCTTCCCACCATCAAGGCCTTGGGATCACGCCATCGAGTTCAAGCCCGACACCCCATCGTCAATCGACTGCAAGGTGTATCCGATGACCCAAGAGGAAGACGGCAAACTCAAAGAATTCCTGGACGAACAGCTGAAGAAAGGATACATACGCCCGTCAAAATCCCCGTACGCCTCATCCTTCTTCTTCATAAAAAAGAAGGACGGAAAACTATGCCCCGTACAGGACTATCGACGTATCAACGCGGTTACTATCCGGAATCAATACCCTCTCCCGCTGATATCCGACCTTATCACCGATCTCAGTGGTGCACACACTTACACCAAACTCGACGTCCGGTGGGGATACAACAACATACGCATAAAGCCAGGCGATGAGCCCAAAGCGGCATTTAAAACACGGTACGGGCTCTACGAACCACTGGTCATGTACTTCGGACTCACAAACTCTCCGGCGACCTTCCAAACTATGATGAACGCGATCCTGCGAGACACTATCGCAAAACACGAACTGCGCGGTACCATCATTCGCGTCTACATGGACGACATCGGCATTGCCACACGCGATCCCGCCGACTTACAAGCTCATATCGACGCAGTCCGCGACGTATTAGCCGTGTGTTTAGCGCACGACCTCTACTTTAAGCTCGAAAAGTGTCTCTTCCACCAACCGCGGATGGATTACCTGGGGGTAATTCTTGAAAAGGGGGTGACGCGCATGGACCCGGTAAAAATCGCGGGTATCAGCAGCTGGCCCCGCCCCACTTCGGTTCGTGATGTACGCTCATTCCTTGGCTTCTGCAATTTTTACCATCTTTTCATCCGCGGCTTTGCCACACACGCACGACCACTCAACAAACTCACGAGGAAGGACACCATATGGAGGTGGGCTGAGGAGGAAGAACACGCTTTCCAGAAGCTCAAATCACTCGTAACGGAAGAACCTGTCCTCGCACACCCTAACCTGAAAGACCAGTTTGAACTAGAGGTAGACGCCTCGGGATTCGCAGTAGGAGCGGTGCTACTCCAGAAGAAGGCAGATGGCAAACGACACCCGATCAGCTACTACTCGGCCACACTGAACGAAGCGGAACAGAATTACGACATCTACAACCTAGAACTACTGGCGATCGTCAAAGCTCTCTGTCACTGGCGACCTCTCCTGGCAGGATCCCCGCACAAGATCAAAATCTTCTCCGATCACATGAACCTGCAATACTGGAAGTCCCCGCAGAAAATAAGCCGACGGATTGCACGGGAAGTACTCGAACTCATGGAATACGATTTCAAAATTCACCATATTCCAGGAAAGAATAACGGAAGAGCCGATATGCTATCTCGCCGTCCAGACTACGACCAGGGAGGAAACGACAACCGAAATGTGACCGTCCTCCCTGAACACGTTTTCGCTAGAGCAATGACAATCACCCCAGCCGAAGAACCGGTGCAAACCGAGTTGCAGCTCCGGTATTGGGTCGACCCCCATCAGCTGAAACAGATCCAGGGTGTTTGGTACAAACAAGGTCGCCGAGTGGTCACTGGAGATCAAACGGAAAAGAGGACGATTATCACAGGTAATCATGACACTCCCGTCCACGGACACCCAGGTATCGCAAGAACTACGCAGATGGTAGAACGAAGGTACTGGTGGCCGGACATGAAAAATGACATCAAGGAATACATCAGAGGATGTGCAGATTGCCAGCAACACAAGGTTAACAACCGTCCTACTCGAGCGCCGCTCGTCCCCATCACGCCAAAGACCGACGCCACGCCGTTCGAGACCATCGCACTTGACTTCATCACCAAACTCCCCGTATCGAACGGATACGACTCCATCCTGACAGTCACGGATCACGACTGCACGAAGGCGTCGATCTTTATCCCGTGTAACGAGGAAATCACGGCGGAAGGGACCGCTGCGCTGTACGTCATTCACGTGTTTGCAAGATTTGGATTACCATCAAAGATTATCAGCGATCGGGACCCCAGATTCGCATCCAAGTTCACACGGGAACTGTGCCGCATCCTGGGAATTCAGCAGAACATTTCCACCGCTTATCACCCTCGAACGGACGGACAGTCGGAGCGGACCAATCAGTGGCTAGAACAATATCTTCGTTTCTGGACCAACGAACGCCAAGACAATTGGGCGTCCTTTCTTCCTATAGCGGAATTCGCGCATAACAATTGGCCCCATGAATCCACGCGGAAGTCCCCATTCCACTTACTCATGGGTTACAACCCTCGCGCTGATTGGATCGATAACCCGTCACCAATCCCACAGGTGACCAAGCGGTTGGAGCAACTCCGAGAAGCACAGATCGAAGCTCAACACCTGATCCAAAAAGCCCAAGCCTCGTGGGTAAAGCACAAAGATACGCCCAAGTTCCGACTCGGAGATTACGTGTGGCTGGAAGGGCGTCACTTACGCACCAATCAGCCTACAGCAAAATTGGCGGCCCGAAGGCACGGCCCTTTCCAAATCACACAGGTGATGTCCCCTGTCAATTATTGCCTAGAACTTCCCACGCAGTGGAGCATTCACCCAGTATTCCACATCGATCTTCTCACACCTTATCGCGAAACGCCCATGCACGGAGAAAATTTCCAGCGCCCACCGCCGGATTTGGTGGATGGAGAAGAAGAATACGAGGTCAAGAAGATTCTAGACTCCCGGATCTTCGGAAGAAGGCGCCGGCGACAATATCTGGTGAAGTGGAAGGGATACTCCGACTCGGAGAACCAGTGGGTCGACAAGGATGATGTATTCGCCGATGAAGCTCTGGCGGAGTACCAATCCACTCAACCCCGCTCGGAATCCAACATAAAAGCTGTCCGAGTGACCCCGTACTCCTCATTCACTCGCCTCTTCCCTCACACTGGACTCCTCTCTCAACCAACAATGTCTTCTCCCTCTGCCACCGATGCCATCCTTCGCATTGCCAACAACACGGGCCCCATCACCCATCAAGAGCTTGCAGAAGCCCTACAGTCCATCCTCCCCGCCTCCTACGCCGACGGCACCTCCAACCCAGCCACCTACTGGCTCATGTCGGAAGACGGGCAACGGCTCAACACCGTCCCCCTCACGGAAGCCGAAGTGCGTAGGCTTCGTGCAGCTCTCCCAGACAGTGAGACTGCCTCACCTCGACCTCTCCCGGTACGAATCGAGTATCGGACCGAAGAAGGCGCCATCACCGGCGACGCTGAGGTGGGAGGAGTGGAGGTACACCGCCCAGACCTGGAGGGAGGAGCAACTGATGAAGGCGAGGACAAGGAGAACGAAGCTCCTCGAGCGACGCGAGTTGTTCCGCGCGACGCTGAGGAAGCAGTGTACGAGCAGCCCGAGCTCACCCTGCGGGAGTGGTACCCAGCTGAGCACGCCTTCACTATGACCACCGCCGACGCTGACAACCCCCGTGAAACCCCATACGCCTGCGACACCGCAGGTCGCCCTCTCTACCGGGGTGACGTACGCGTCGAGGACCCCCCGCTTCATCCCACCATCCGTCTCCAACGTCGCCTAGGCAGCGACCGCATCGCCCCTCAGGGGTACAAACACAATCGCGGGGACGACTTCGTCCACTACCTCATCACCGACGCCGTAGGGATCACCCGCCAGGCCGCCTACATCCAGGTGGTCATGTCGGCGGACCCTCGGGTCATCGCCCTGGTCGACGACAGCGACAAGGTCTACTCCAAGCCCTTGTACGCAGAGCCGATGGTCCGCGAGCGCGGAAAGCCCCATTACGCACCAGAAGACATGTTCGCGCTCGCCGCGGGCCACTCCGACCACCATCGCGTCGACCGCGCGATCAACGAGCTGAGGGATGTATCGGTGAAAGCTGAGTTGCATCGTTACCGCTCGTACGTGCAGGAGGCTGAGCGCCTTGAACAGCGCCTCCATCACCTGGCGCAGGCGCTCGGAGAGACGAAGGGGGAGGTCACCCGCAGCAAGTTCCGTCTCGAGATGGCGGACGTGATGGATCGTATTGACGAGAAGCAGAGTGGATGGATGGGAGGCGTCGGACCGACTCGGCGCCGGGGGTGTCACTGCTGAAAAGGGGGTGATGTTACATTTGCGGTCGTGGACACTTACGAGTCGGTTGTGACTCCTTCATAAGCAGTAATAGGTCACGGACTTATCGTATCAGTCATCGAGTATCACATGCAGGATACCATGACTCAATCCTAGGATCACTGTAGTAGGGTTCGAGCTACATACGCGATTCGTTTCACTGTTTCAAGAGGCGCTTTAAAGCTACCTCTCATCTGTATAAATAGCAGTACGGAAAGACCGAGGATCTCCATCTCGGTCTTCTTCAATTGTCATCATTCCCTCTCCTCTCGTTGTGACTTGTGTCCTCTTCGTCTGTCTATTCGCACGCCTGTCTCTTGTGGAGCAGGTCGTACTTCGACGTCTAGGCCTGGTGGACCTTGCCCCAGAAGCCTTCAGAGATCACGTGCCTTGGAGGGTCGTGTATCTAGTCACGTGACAAAGACTTCACGAATACGCTAAGTCATGATCGCCCTCTCGATAGTCCAAGTCGGACTCAGCGCAGTGACAGCGTTACACTTGGGACCTTGCCGGTGTCGAGCGCGTCCTCAGCCAAGGCTATCCACGCGGCAACATTGTCGGTTGTCTTCCCAGAGAAAGGTTGGACCACTAGTTTTGTGAAGTTCTCCTTAGGCGAGGAGGATCGCTGCTGGACCGGGGGAGCAGCTATCGTAAGGTTGGTATGGGTGAATGCAGTTTCTATTGACCTCTGAAACTGCTGGGACGTGACTACATTACTCTCCACGGCTTGGAACCGCTGCTCGAATCCATGGAAGATAACTCGCATAGCTTGAAATACCTCTGGTGTAAACCCCTGCTGCAGAACCTCAATGGGAGACAGCCCTGCTCCCTGTCCTGCCGGGGCGTTCGCGTCTGCCATCGGCGCACTAGTACCGCGGGCCTACTAAGTGGGTTGCGCAACCAAATGTGTGTCACGACACTCTCGGAGTGCGTGTCCCGCTGACCGAAGAAAGATCAGGGGTGGCGCTATTACAGCGAAATAAAATAGTACCTTGATAGACTTGATACTATTGACGCGCTTTCTTCTTCTTGTACGATAAACGACTGTTCTTGATTCTTCTGAGTGTGAGCTAGGGTTAGGGTAGCCTCACACTTGATCAAGTGTGATGTCGCCCACCTTCGTGTGACTGTTGATGACTAATGGAAACTCAAAACAGCAGGAAAGTAGGCGAGAGAATTCTGGGATTCCAGTCGCTAAACTAGCTGTTTAAATACATGAAAGAATACACGCTTGCGCGTCGCGCTGACACAGCCTACTCCTATCCTACAAGATACATCTGAGACATTACAAGGGAAGCAACTCGGGAAACCTGTAATTATACAGGTTTACGCGTCGTCTGAGTAATATCCGCGAGTCACGAGGGAACGGCTGAGTCATGGGTTCACAACACTGCCACCCACGGATTGCGAACCAAGCCGCGAACTGTTTCCCATCACGTGGACGCGGCTCTCCGTACTCCATCTCTCGCCCCCTATCCCCTGGATAGGATGAATTCGGTTCTTTCCGCAACACGAGATGAGTGTTTGATTGGTCATATCAACAACTGATCCTGGTCTGCTTACAGGGCGTGGGCGGCGTGACGTTGGCTTCACGCGTGCCGAAGGTGTACGGAGAGATGAGGTCGTCACTTTTTAAATACTTTTTTCCTGGCCCACCGCTTCGAGACCAGCTTCCTTACCCTTACCCCCTGCACCCGACGCTCCTCTCCCGTCACCGCTTTCCACGGAGTACAGCAAGATGTAGGCTGAAGAAGAAACGAAACACGTCATCTTCCACGGACCATGGTTGCGACGGTCAAATCAAACATTTTCAACCGAGCTCTGAGGCAGTGTACACGGTAGTGAGTCAGAGGATAGATTGGCTCACAACCATTTGATTGTCTTCTTGCATCCACCTACCCACGAGTCCGAGCTCAGAAAATGAATTTGCTCTGCTAGGTGATCGAGGTACCTGGCATACAACGCCTCCGCTTCCCATTCGAGGTTAATGAACCCTTCCTCTTCTGCATTACACGCAGCATCAGCCCAGAATCACGTCGAAATAGCGCAGGTCCTCCTTGAGTGGGTGGCGATGTGAACATTAGAAGCCCATGGAAGCAATGGTCACCGCTGCACATTGCGGTAATAGTGGAACACGTTAAAATGGGGCGGTTCCTACTCGATCATGGTGCTGACATAGATTGCCGTGAGGAAGACCTTTGGACCCCACTGCATATCGCCACGCTCTACGGAATTGTTGACGTCTCTCAGATGCTACTCGAATACAAGGCGGACGTAAATTCTTGGAGTGGGTTCCATTGCACCTAGCATCAGAGTGTCGGTCAGCTGACCGTCTCATGACTATACTCTCACACCCTACCTGTCCATTTTTTGGTATGCATTCGACCCCTTTCCTTGGACCATGTTGAATGCAAAATCGTTACGCTTTCGAGGCCATCCACCACGAACAAGATGACATCTTCAGAGTGTGGTTCCTGAAAAACAGCAGCAGCAAGGCGCACGGCGGAAGGAACTCCGATGTTCGATTAAACACGTCATCAACACTTCTGCAGCAGTTCGTGAACCGCCACCGACAATGGGAGGCCGTGCTTGAGGGCCACTGCTGCAGAGCTCACTGACTCACGCTCAGCCACGGAGTCTGCGCTTCCGCAGGAGCACGCCGCTCTTGAGCAGGAGCGAGAACGTGCGACTGAGCTGGAGGGCCACATGACGACGATGCAGCACGACTGAGGGTGCACATTCGTATGCGTGTGCACGAACGTGCACGAACTGTAACATGTAGGGAGTGATTTCAACAAGTAGTTCATCCCTTCCTTCTGCTTTCGAGCATCAGACGTTGCAAAGCAAATTTTAATGAAAGCTTTCATGAATGACGGCCCCAAGGGGCCGTCGTGAATTGCTAGTAATCTTGAACAGAACAGCACAGTAAATGATGATACGACGTGGTGGTTTTAATGACGCTACAGCATGGGTGCGACAATTGCCTCCCGCCAAAGGCCCGGCTCGGCAAACACCTCACGGTCAGATTAGGGTGGGATGGGGCTGGGAAACGAGGACTTGCCATCATTACCGGGTTGCAATGTTACCACATGGGTGAGATGGAGGTGTGGGACGTCGTATGACGCGTGACGTGCAGGTCAACGATCTGATCAAAGAAACTTCGTGCGCAAATTCGCAATCCATTCGATGTTGTATTCAGTACTACATACTCCGTGATACACCCAAAAACTAAAACTCTGAGCCTCAACCACTTCCTGAAGGGGGACGCAATTTTCTTTTATCAATTCAATGACCCTCGATGAAAAAATATCATGATCTTGCGGAGCCGTTGACGTCCAGGTCCTTAGATATGTTGCTTCAACGGTGTTCCGGATATTGCTGTGGATGTTACGACTGCGGGTCCAATGACGATCGAAAGCCAACTCGGCGCTCTGTGACATGATACCGCCAGGGGCCAGCCCAAAGATGCCATACAGGATGACCGTGAGATCTACAATGTAACCCATCACGCAACGGACATTCTCTTGGCTGGTAGACGGGGGTCAACCGAGGCCATGAGGACAAGAACGCTTGCCTACCTGCCCCTATACACGTCATTGACCCAATCTGCGTAGTCGTTGGCTCCTCTAGTCGAGCCGGAACTACTTGCAAGTCTGGGTTGAGGGTCTACCCAATCTCACAGGGGCTGTGCTCACCCCGACGTCGCGTTGGCAGATCCAGCCAGGTCTTTGACGAGATGAGACATCTTCGCTTTGAATTCATCGCTCGAGAGATACTAGTCCTAGTCAGCAGCTAGGACGACCGACGACCGAGGAAAACCCAACCCTGTTCTGGTCGTTCATATTCCAGATTTCAACAATATCGAGGTGGATAATGTTCACGCAGTTCTTGAGTGTTTGATCGGCGAAGTCGAGACTGGACGATAGGTTACGCCAATATCCTGATAGGGTCACGGGTATGTTAGAATTTACCTGAATTCATTAGGGCAGTATGCTTACGGCTTCGTCCAACTCTAGGACAGGGGTACGTTTAAGAAGGTAACAGGAAAAACAACACTACGTACTCGATGGAAGCTTGAATGATGATGTCATGGTTTACTCGTAACGCTGCTGACCACGCAAGACCGACTCGTTGCTCTGCCCCTTGTCCGCTAGACCGCGCAGAGGGTGCGCGTGAGTTCGTAATGAGCTTATTTGTCGTCACGGCTACGTTGTCGATAAGATCAATGAACCTTGAATTCTCTGAGGATGATTGGTGATGTCAGCTGGTCCCTCTACAATGCGTATGGGAGGTGAAGGTACCCGAAACGATCGCTGCAGGCACATGCCGCACATCCCTTGTGTTTTCATGAAACAGGTCACGACACGAGTCTTGGCACATTTTGTGTGCCCTGGTCCTTGCGCGTTCATGAGACTCGCTGGGGCTGTCAAGACGAACTTTGGAGACGACCACGTCAAATTTGGTGAACACAACGACCACTGGCACTGAGACTCACGTCGATGATGTTAATGAAGAATATAGCATTTGATTGTGCTCACCACTTCCCAGGCCCCGAATCTCTTCTACTCCATCTCCGAGCCTCCCAGCAATAGCGTCGGACGCAGGAACACATATCCTAAATTGGTTTTCATCAATAATATATTAAATACCACAAAAATGATCTACCAGACAACATGTAATCTTTCTGAATCTGGGCAGCTTGGGTCAGTGCGGTGTGTGATGAAGTCACGGATCGTCTGCAATTCTTGCGAACTACTAGCTTGAGAATCCAAACCGGAACATTCATGGACGGTAAGGTAACGGTTATCTCCTGGACGAAACTCGACGTTGATGTCGACTTTCCCAAGCGCACTCTCTGGTGCCGCCTTGTACCCATTGTACGGTCATGTAGGTGATTTAGAAATACACTAGCACGGAAACGCACTGTCATATCCACTTTGAAGACGGTTTTGATGAGTGACGACTTTCCGGAACCGCTCTGTTATGAAAGGAGCGAAGATCAAATTGGACAGGTCTCTGTCTAAGAGCAGCATGTGCGCACCTTCCCTACAACGAGAATTCGGAACCTATGGAGAATTCAAACGTTACCAGGTACCGGATAGTGTCGAAGAACACACCTGAAGTGTTCGGGGAGTACTTGCCGCACAGTCGAAGTGAGCGGCCTCGGGCTACGGGTTGCCCCTGAGCGTTCTTATCATTGCCTGTGGGAGTACGCGGGCACAACCTCGGTCGGGCTCACCTGGGTTCGTTTGTTTGTGATTTGAGCTGGGGACCTTACTAGATACCTTCGTCTTGGGTCTCTGGAAGGGCAATAAATTTCGTTGACGTTCGTGGATTGCAATTTCTGTGGAGTAGACTTCACCTTCTTGCCAGTGGGGGGTCTTTCGCCTGAATTCACTCCAACTTGTGGTGACTCGCGCCCCAGTTTTGAACCATTCTGTTGGGACGAGGGTCCAGGTGTCCCCACGCCTTGCCCCACGCTTTGTGGGGCGGCTCGATCTGGTGAGGACTGTCCTTGCGATGTTACTTGTCTGGTAACCACGGAGGGCACGACATCGTCGCCGGAGGGCTTGCTGGAACAACCACCCATCGGACGACGTGAGAAGTCAGTGGAAGCTCGAGTAGATGATTTCTGATACGCATGTCACATGGAATCCCGTATCTATAGGAGAGGGAGAGCGGACACGAGGGTTCCCGCAAGCAAGGAAGAGTTCGGATGCTGGCGCGTGTTGTCCACGTGCAGTGTGCGCGCGATCGTCAGACATGCGTTTTATTAATACTAGTATCGTTTTAAAACAACACAAAGCTCCGAGCTGACGGTAACGAAATGCACGTTGTCTTGCGATTATAATCAGACACGAAAAAATATTTTCCCTTCCTGAATATACTGCCCAGTTTTTTTTTTTTGGATCCCGGCTGGTAGGCCGTAGGCCCAGACCGGACGCAGTGTGAACAAGCTACACAGGGGGGGTCGTAACGCTAAGGTGCTCCCCGGCAGTAATACATTGCAAAATTACCAGGGAAGGTGGGACCGTATCGGAGCCCGCCGTTGCAGGCGGGCTATAGCACCAGGCGTTATGTCGCAATTAGTTGACCGTGGCGTAGCAGGCTGCCCAGTTGTGGGGGCAGCATATTGTCACCCCCAAGGGCTTACTAGTGACTTGTGCTAGAACAAGTCGGCCGTTGACTCCCTTTGCCTCGTCGGCAGGGACTATCACTTTGTACTCACCCGTCGTAGCGCCTGGCTTGTATAGCCTGCGCTTACGCTCGACTTGGATCTCTCGACGTTTACTGTAGGGCCGACCCCTTAGGTGCCACCAGCGGAATATCCGGGGACCGACTCGATCCATCTGCCCTTGAGGACAGGGATCATTACAGATCGTGGACACGCCCCAGCAGTGGGGTAACAGTGAAGGCTCAAACAGATGATTTGTAAAGTTCATATCGCATGGGATACTGTATCTACATGAGGACGTACACAGGGATTCTGTGATGCACGTCGAGAACAGAGTCCGGATGGAAGCGCGTGTACGTGGCATGGTCGTTGCACATGTGACCTCGAAGACTTAAATTGATCAGTAGGTGGGCCTGAGGGCTACCGACCGCCGTTCGAATGAACAAGTGCCGGAGACTCGGATTGTTGTTTCATTCAACCTTCGACTTTGCACCTTGGTGGGTGTCTACGCGTACTGGTAGGGAAGCCCATATATGAGAACAAATAATCGGCCGACACTAGAGTGAAGTAATCGCATGGTGCGTGGTAGTGTGTGTGCGTTTAGAAAGGATGAAGGCTCATGAGGTCAAGGGGACAGTGCGTCAATAAGTAACAAATGAACAGCGCAGAGACATTTAAATACTGTCTCAACTAGGTGTCGGTGCGCAATTCTGCTTAACCAAGTCAATAATTTTCTCCACTATAGTGTCCTTCTTCTGGTATGTCTGGTAAGCAGAAGGGATCTCTGTGACAAAGTTCCGGATATCATTGTGAATTAGGCTCCTGGAGCTACTCTCGGCATAGTTCTTCACGGCCGACTGAACTTTCGTTGCGGACACACTACGGGTGGGCGCAAAAAGCCCATGTAGGATGACAGTAAGGTCTACGATGTAGGCCATGATACAGCGGATGTTCCTGTTACTGAGCAAAGATATGAGGCAAGGTTGATAAAAACTATAGAACGTAGTCACTTATTTTGGTATGGACCGTTCACCCATTGGGCCATGGGTGTTGTAGCGGTCCCATTCGAATCCAAGACAGGACTGTTCGAAGATCTATCTTCAATGTGCGGCCTCGAGTGCGCGTGGTTGCACTCACGAGATAGCAGGCGGCCCAGCTAGGTCCCCAACAAGGTGGGACATCCTGGCCATGAAATCTGTGCTCGACAGATACTGATTTCCCTCAGCAAACAATACAGAGCTTAGGAAAGAATGACCGACTCTTTCCCCATCACCAAAGTTCCAGACGCTGATAATATCTTCGTGGATCACATTTACGCAGCTTGCCAGGGTCTGATCGGTGAAGTCTTTACTGGATCCGAGGCTACGCCAATATCCTACGTATGCGAGGTAACAGGTCGGAATATACTCGAAGTTGTTGAGATATGTTACTCACGACTTCGCCCAACCCTGGAGAACGGGATAAGGTGATAGTTTTCGGGAATGAAGATGATAGTACGTGCTCGATAGAAGCATGGATGATGATTTCATGGCTTACCCTCTGCGCTATGGACCATGCAAGAAGCACAGGGGTTATCGGTGGTCTCTGTCGTACTTGGGACGATGTAGGACCACCAGCGAAATGATGCGCGTCCGCCTTGATGATCGCGTGAGTAGTCGAAGTCAGTTCGCCAATAAGATATCTATATGCTGGTTTCTCTATAAGAATAAAGGATGGGGGGCATTAGATGGTCTTTCTTGGGACGCATACAGAAGGTCGATTACCAGAAAAGATCACCGCGGGAACATCCTTGGGATCCCTATGGAACAGGGAGCCACACAAGTTTTCGTACATCGCATGTGCCCGGACACCTGGATGTTCGTGCGTTTGTATGTCCCCACGTGTGATCTCAAATTGAACTCGGGAGACCAACAGGTCAAATTTGGTGAACACAATCAGGACGGGCACTAAGTCTCGTATCAGTTCCACATCCAGATACTATGTCTCTTGAGCACGCCCACCTTTTTTCATGCCCAAAATCGCTTTGACCCCGTCCCCCAGCCCCCCTTCGATGGCGTCAGAAATAGGAACACATATCCTAAGGAGTTGCCTTCATCAGTCACATAGAAATGACGACAGTTTCCAATCTACCAGATGGCATGAAGTCTCTCCGAAGCCGAACGGTCTGCATCAGTGCGGTACGAGATGAAGTCCCGGATAGTCTGCAGGCTCTGAGCATCTCCGGACTCGAATCCAGAATACTCGTGTACAATAAGGTAACGGTTGTCCCCCGGAGAAAAGCCGACGTTGATATCAGCGTTTCCATGCTGGCTTCCTGTTGCCGCCTTTTTGATAGAAGTATTCGATCAGCAAAACCGGATAAGGCAAGAAGGGACCCACAGTCATATTGAAGACAGCGTTGATGAGTGAGGATTTTCCGGACTGACTCTATTGCGATAGTAGTTGTCAATTTAAACCCGAGAAGTGCCATGCGTCAGCGCGCACCTTCCCCAGGACAAGGATTCGGAACCTACGGACAATTGTGACGGTTATTCTTGAACACTTCAGGATCGGAGGGCATACCTGAAGCCGTCAGGAAGCACCTCCCGCACTGTTGAAGGGAACCTGGTATTGTTACCTCTCGCAACGGCTTGTTTTAGGGTAGCCCTCGTGGCAAATCGGGGATCTGGTGTCAACTCGACTCCATTTTGTTGTTTGTAGCCACGAACGTGCCCTTCCCTGGATGAAGGCGCCCCTGTCGGGACTAGCGGGGGCCCATATGGCGTCTCAGCATATGACCGATTCATCTTGTGACGGTACGACGGAAGTCTTGATCCACCGGATTTATGTGACTGTTCTTCGACGATGAGAGGCCCCATCCTTGCGATATCAAATGATGGGTACGCAGATGTTGATCGTTGCGGAGGGGACGGGAGATTTTGTCTGCCAGATCTGAATTTCTGGGATGTGTTTTCATCGGATTGAGATGGCGTAGGTGTAGGGATGGGTTCACCAGATTGGACTGGCTTGGCAGGCTCAGGCGTCGCATCGCGTCCCTGAAGTACGGGAGTCACACCCTGTCGAGGTCCAGATGCTTGTACGGGTTGAGGTTGGTGGGGAATGCCGCCTGTCCGAGGGGACGAAGAGTCGGAAGGGAAATTGGGACTGGACCAGCAGCATCCCATGGGAGCATACAGAGCTCAGTCAGTGTTTAGGATGGGATGGGACAAAGAGATGATAAAGGTGAAGCATGACACGGGACATACACGCGCCTAAGAGTTGAGACACGAGGACACCATGCAGCTTCGTCGTTGATGACGTTGTTCCTTGCGTTGCTCCGAAATTCGACTTGTACGAATACAAATGGACCCATAGGCCATGTTGGCTTTTTAAAAACAAAACAAAAACTTGAAAACCTCAGGCCTCAAGGCCTCATGCCTCATGCCTGAAATTGCAAAATTGAAGGATTTCATGATATCGATACTTTCTGAGCAGCTTTTCTTCTCAAGATAAACACAGTATATTCGTAGTAGTTCGATAGATATAAGATCGTATCAGAAAGGGAGGATCCGTACAAAACCAAGTTGGCAAGGGGGTATGCGCGCCCACAGAGTAATCTCAATGGATCACAGTGTTGTACAAGTCAAGCAAACTCCGGGTCACGGTGGTCACGGTCACGGTGGTCGCGTTGAGTCATTGACCAGTCAATGGTCATAATGAGGGTCAGACCGTTTTTGGAAATTTGGAAATCCGGTACCCGGCAGACTCGGGCAGCGGCTTACGCTGCATTAAAACATCATGTATAACTCGTGTCCATGGGTATATAGTCAATGAAATGCTTGGTCTCTCCTTCGTTCTGTCCTTGTTCTACTATGGCTACTACTACTAGTAGGCACCTGCCCAAGCACTGGTCTTGGGAGAATTTTTCTACGGACAACCAGTTCTTTCGAAACAACCACTTTTTCAAGAACGCATGGTGTATTGCTTGTGTTAACCACCGTAAGGAACAGCTTCGGCAAGCTGACATTATCAATGCAGCAGTTAGTGGCACTGGCAGTGGCCGCACAGACACAGATTGGGAAGCACAAGGTAGCTTGGTGACTGTTTTCAATTTCTCCGGGACTGACAGGCCGTTATATAGCACTTAGAGACTGTCCTCCGATCTCAGGCAAACCAGGCCCATCCATGGTACCACACTTATCGAGATGTGTTCATGTTCCACCAGAAGTTCAAGGTCGTGCCATAGAAGAAATCAATGGGAAAAAGAACCGCTGCGGAAATCCTCCTGGTACAATTGGACGTTCGGCAAGTATGCCTCTCCCTGCGATCGTGACGGCATTGGGGAATAATGCTTATCCAATCCCTGGTGCGAGTGTGTCAACATCGCCATTTGAGTCACCAATCCCCAGCCCACTTCTCTTGTCTGCCCCGCTGCTCAATTTTGAACGACTGCCAAAGCGTCCCAGAGTATCAAGCTTCACTCACACAAGCCCAGACCCTGATGGCTCACAAAGTCTGGCCGGAAGAGTGTGGAACCCACTGATCCAGCAGGAGTTTGGCGACGACTTCTGTAAATTTCTTATTGCAACTCGCTCTTCATGGAACACCGCCCACAATCCGCAGGTGCAACTCTTTGTCGAGAAGTGGATCCCAGGTGCAATTGTACCTGATCGCCGTACACTCTCAGGGCCTATCCTTGATCGAGAGGCAGCAAAGGTTGAGGATAGGCTAAAGCTAAAGCTAAAGGGACGGAAGGCTACCTTTCAGACGGATGGATGGAAGAACAAAGCTAGGCAGGCAATCGTCGCAACAATGGTTAGCGTAGACTTTGAGGTAAGCACATAATTCTATATTATTGATACTACCACTGACTGACTCGGAACTATGTGCGCAGCCATATCTAATGCGAACCCATGATGTCTCTACACAACCAAAGACCGGAGAAGCCCTGCTCCAGCTCGTTGTTGAGGACATCAAATGGAGTGAAGAAACGTACGGGATCACCATCGTTGCGGTGTGTTCTGATGATGGTGGTGATGCACGCAAAATGCGGCGCTTGCTTCTTGTGCTAATGCCATGGCTTATCATCACCCTTTGCTGGGCACACCAGATCAATCTTATTGTCGGTGACTACCTATCCCTCAAGCTTCCGTTCCAAGATTGTGTCCCTAAAGCCTTAAAAGTGATCAAGTGGATGAATAATCACAGTCGCGCATTGGGGCTATTCCGCCAGGAACAGTTATACACGCACCAAAAAATCTTAGCCCTGATCCTCCCTGTGCTCACTCGGTGGACTGCCCATTACCTTTCACTTCAGCGACTCCTAACTGTTGAAAAAACTCTGAGAGCCGTCTGGCTTAAACATGGTGACACCATGATTGCAAGTGCCGGTACTAAAAGCGAAGAGAAAGCAAAGGCTATAGCAGTGCAAGGGATAATAGACGACACGCAGTTCTGGTACCACATCAAAAAGTAAGTGGTATTATGTGTATACGAGTCAACCGAATGTCATGGTTGACACTCATTTTTTCGAAGGACTTGTAGTCATCTTGAGCCGCTTGCAATTGCGGCCAACGTTACTCAGGAATCGGACACACGGCTCTATCATGTCCTGACAACTCTTGCAAACCTCCACCGCATCTATTCGAATCTCAGCCTCACCGAAGACCTAGACGTATGTGATGAGGTCCTTGCTAGCCTCGAGAAGCGCTGGGCAGCTGCCGACCAAGACCCATTTATTGCTGCTGTTATCCTCCATCCCTTCCTCCGCAGGGACTTTCTGGCCCACCGACACATTGCTTTAACACCAATTGGGTTATGTAATATGCTCAAGCGTCTATACTCTCGTGTTTTCCGAATGGATGTGGACGCAGATTTCCATGCCGCGTTTATGGACTACCTCAACAGGCGTGAAGAGTTCTCTCCGGAAAGAATGGCCCTTGTGGACTGGACTAACCTAGCCAAAAATAGAGTAGGTCATCGCAACCTCAAACTCATGTGCTGCGATAAATTGACTCGGTCAAACAGGATCAGGAGGTGAACCCGGTTGAAATATGGGAAGGAATCGATACTCATGAAGAAACTGGTCGCAACCGTCTCACAAAACTCGCAATACACATTCTCAGTATCGTTGCCAACTCAGCTGGCTGCGAACGTGCATTTAGCCACATGGGACTTGTTCACACAGCTGTTCGTAGCAAACTCGGGGTTGAGAAGGTTCGCAAGACGACAATGGTGGGGATGGATATCAAGCGTTCTCATCTCGAAGCTGGGTTGCTTCACACGCGAGGTAAACGAAACTTCACCTCCAAAGTCGAGGTACAAGAACTCGACCGCGTGCGCTTGACGGCGATGGCAGCCGATCACCTCAACATTGATCAGGACGACTCGGATGAACTCACAGACTTTAACCAGCTATCCAAGCGTCTTATTGCAGGTGCAGCTTCCGCAAATTTCGATAAGGACATCGGTGACAGCGATGACGACCTTAACGAGCACCCTCCAGCTGTCACTGCCAACGCGCAAGCTCCGAGTGGACCCTTGACGATTACTGTCCCACCTTTAAACTCGGCATCTCTATCACCTCAAGCTTCTCAACTGAAGAGAACCTGTATCCCCCTCGGAATCCTCTTCGACTACCCGACTGACACAGACCCGCCTTCGGATGGAATGAATACTTTCTGGAGAGGGGGTATCGAGAACTTGGCAAAAGAGATGGAAGTTTGCGAGATCTTAAACTCGAGTGAGGAGGCTGCCGATGGAATCCAGTCTGAGATTCCAGCTACACTTGGTGTTATATGACATTTATTGGCATGTTCTGCAGCTGCGCGAGCTGTGCGCGACTTAGTACGAGCCTTGGATAATCTTTGACACCGCACGAGTTACCAAATACAGGTTTTTCTCACGGATCCTTGACCAGCCATGACTCGGTCAACAAAGTCACGCCACCTGACCATGGGTCATGGTCTGACCGCGTCAGACCATGGTCATGACAACACTGATCCAATGGATCATGCAATGAAAAGTTCTCATGATTCTCTCCGGCCTGTGGTACAGAATATCTGATCGCGAAAATCGCTGTAATAAAGCTCCGGGGATCGCGGTGGACGTGCCTAGACCTGACATGCCTCTCGAAGACCCGCTGGGGGTGTTTTGGTGACTTCGCCAGTGGATATCCTAACGATGCTATCCGGGGTTACCGGTTACCGGTTACCGTGAGACCTATAGTGCGCCCAACACGCGACGGACATTCTCCTTGCTAGGAGACGAGGGGCCAACCTAGACCATGAGAATAGCCTGAATAGGAGTGCTTGCTCACCTTCCTCTATACACGTCGTGGACCTAATCTGCGTAGTCGTCCCTAGCTCTAGTCAGGTCGAATAGTCGTGGCTGAGGATCTACTTAACCTCGCTTCAGAAAGACTGTACTCACCCCGACGTTGCGTTTGCAGATCCAGCCAGGTCTTTGACGAGGTGAGACATCTTCGCTACAATATCGATGTGGATAATGTTCACGCAGTTTTCGAGCGTTTGACTCGGAGTGGCGGTGAAGGCTAGACCATAAGCTACGCCAATATCCTGACAGAATCACGGGTATGTCAGAATGTATCCGAATTCATCCGGTTGGCATGCTCACAGGTTCGAAACCGCTACTGATTGCTTGGCTTTGCCCACCTCTGGGCATACTGTACTGACCCTTATCCTCGGAGACGGGTGGCAGACGGATGTACCATGTCGGATCTGACAGCCCGAGCGCCCCTCTGCACAAAGTCATTGTCCTTTGCCCTAGCAGGCAGAGGCCGCGCAACGGGGAATATAGACGTGCGCGCCTGTTGTGGAGTTATCCGGCACGGACTACATCAAGGACTACATGCTGTACAGGTGTGACTGCTCAGTGGCTTGAGCCCACACGAACCGCTATATTTTCGAGAGACCGATGCAGTATGTGAAATGAATCGATTCTCAGCTAAATTGAGCAGAATAAGACCTTCGTTCCTTGCGCTACCCCGTTGCGTCCGATCTAGGCAAGCGGTCTTTTTTTTTTTTGATCCATTTTATTACTGGGATGCATGTCCGAGACACAGACCAGTCGCAACTATGAGCCGTTAAAGTTATGAAACACGATAGTCCTAATAGAAGGTGGCCCCGAGACTAGGCAAGCGGTCTTCAAGTCTTTTTTTTTTTTTTTGGAAAGCGCTCTATTCTCGTACTAAATATTACCTAAAATATCTAGCAACCCGGGAATAGACGTTAGACGAGAGGAAGTTGTAGGTACCAGCCCTGTCTAACACGCTGTATCCGGACCGGGGTCCGGGTAGTGAGGCAAAATACGAATTTGGGTACACCCCTGGTGTTGGGGTAGTGTGGGACTCATTGCGCATCTCCTGCGATGGGCCGGGTCTGACGCACTATACTACCCACTAAAACCTCACAGTTGTGGATCCAGTCATACGGTGGATCGGAGAATTTTCTTAGCACTTTACCCCAGGTCGCCTCCACGAGCTGGGCGGACTTGTCGCACTTTTTGACTTTAGTCGCAATTATTTTATCCTCCGTTAACCTCTTGTTGATTACGTTTAGCCAACGTGTTTTGATCTCGCGTGGGCTGTGCGTTCTTTCCTGTATCACTCTTTCGCATCTCAAGACCCATATGAGGTGTGCCGCTTCCGACACTAAAATTTGTAGGAGCCTGCTGGCGCCCTTGCCCTCGACCTTATTTTGTCGAGCTCGCTCACTGTTTAGCGGTGCGTTTCTTCGTTGCGCCGGGATCGGCGGGGTATAAGTCAAGCAGCCTACTCCCAGGACCAGGCCCAGGTTTATTGGCGGCCACTTGTCGGGGTCATATGGCCACAGGTCCTTGGCCATTTCCCATATGAGATCGACCGAGTTGGTTCGGCAGTAGAGGAGAATGTGCGTCATTGATTCTGTCATGTCGCAAATGTCACAGTTCCCTCTCTGTTCATGATTGGGAACTCTGAACCAGACCTCCCCGATCATTTGTGTGCTGTGCGCGGTCTTGTATAGGAACTGTTGAACTCTCAGTCTTATGGTGCGTTTTCTCATACTTTTCCAAATTGTTTCGTCCGTTTCCCATTCTCCCGAGTAGATGCTGAGGGCTTCCCTCGTTAGTTCGAGGTTTCTTAGCGTTGTGGGGCGTGGCATTGCGGGTTGTTGTAGTCTTATCCCCTTGTAGGCGACGGCTTGGGATAGCGTTTCCAGCTTCGCACCCTGGATGTCGAATATTGTTGGGATGTCTAGGGAGAGTACGTCTGTGTCCCTTCTTTCCGCCCCTTCTTTCGCTAATTTGTCACTCTCTTCGTTTCCTAGGATGCCGGCGTGGCCTTTTACCCAGCTCAGCCACGTGGGGGCTGTTCAACGTTTAAGTAGGTACGCTGCTCTTTTAAAGAGCTCGGCGTTTTTTATTCCTATCCAGCCGTTGTTCTCCCAGTTCTTTAGGTGCTTCGTGAGTCCTTCGATGACGTACTTCGAGTCCGTTTTGATGATAAGAGGGCAGAAGTTTGGGAGTTTTTCCACTGCGGTTATTACCGCTGCTATCTCGCCCACCTGGTTCGACTGGTTTAGGCCGGGTACTCTTATTGAGCAGTTGGCCGGGTGGCCGTGGTCCACCCATACTCCTCCTCCACATCTCGCGTTCGCCTTGCCGTTATTCATGCACGAGCCATCTGTGTAGACTTCCAGTGTTTGGTTGCCTAGGTTTATCCCTCTAGGTTGTTGGTGTGAGGCCGGCGTAAGTGATAGTTTTTCCAGGTCTGTGAAAGTTCTGAAGCATTCCGCTAGGCTGTTTTTGCATGTTATTGAGGGGTCAAAGAGGATGTCACCGTCCTTGTCTCGTGCGTCCTTGTTTTGCGTAATCCTTCTGTGGGTTAGCGATAGGTTATCGTGGACGGTTATTTCGAGGGGGTTATATTTGGGGGGGATCTCGCTCAGTCTGGAGTGAGCTTCTTCTGCGCACGCATGTGGGTTTCTGCAGCCATCCAATCTGTCTCGGACGCACTTTCTACATATGCATGCTGGGGAGGGTATGTGGTCCTGGCTTCGGTTCCGTTCTAGGATTTTGTTTGCTGACTTTATTAGCTCGGCTATCGTCGTTATTTTATGTTTGTTTAGGAGGCACTTTGACGCGACGTTGGTGAGTGGCCTTGGTGGTGCTCCTGGGTGGTACCATGCGGCAAGCATCGATTTGATCGTTGCTGATAGTCTTATGGCGGCAAGGTTCGTGTTGTACTTTTTTGCGATTTTTAGCATTCTCCTAATATCGTCCCCTAGCTTTTCTGCGCGGGGGCCTCTCGACGCGGGTTCCCACTTTTGGAGGAACGAGTTAGTTCTTGTGACTGCCGACGTTCCAGGAGGCGCTGCTGCGCATATTAGGATGTCGGTTACAATCGCCCATGCGGGTCTGCTGGGGGATATGTTAAGGTATGATTTCAGCCATATCAGTTCTATTGCTTCGTTACGGGCATTTATGTTTAGGAGGTTTAGGCCTCCTTCGTTTAGAGGTTTGTATAGGTGTTTGATTGCAATTCTCGGCGTTATCCCTTCCTCCCAAATGAAGGTTCTGATTATGCCTTGTAGCGCTGTTTCGATATGTTGCGGCATTCCTTGGACTTTCGTTAGGAATTGCGTGTGGCCTCCTACTACGGCTTGTACGATGAGTTGTTTACCGTGCAACGTTGGGTGCGTTTTACTCCATAGTTCTAGTTTTTTCCTTATTTTGTCGATTATTATTTCCCATGGGGTTAGGTCTTTAGCGTTGTTTCCGACCCACGCGCCTAGGGATCTCACTGCCTCACCATCTTTAGCTATTCGGATCTTATCGTCCAGGGGATTCCTGTCTCCTTGGTTTACTTTCCGTGTTGTTATTACGGTATTCCTGTGTTCTGCCGTCCCTATCGGGATGATTTCTGTCTTTTCTATGTTGAATTTCGCTCCTGAAATTTCGCACCAGTTGTTGAGTACTCTTTCCACCGTGTCGAAACTATCCAGGTTGCTTAGGTATAGTATCACGTCGTCCGCGAACAGGTTTACAATTAGTTTGTCTTTCAGTCCGGGGATAACCAGACCTTTTAGTTCTTCCTCGTTTCTCAGTTTGCACCTCAGTTTGCACGCGAGGGGTTCTATGGCTAGGTCAAAAAGTAGGCATGAGAGTGGGTCTCCTTGGCGGACGCCTCTCGTTACTTTGAACGGGTCACTTAGGTGGCCGTTTATTGCGACCTTAGTGAACGCGTCGTTATAGAGTGCTTTCGCCGTTCGAATGAAGTGTTGAGGGAGGTTGAACGATTCTAGGGTGGCCCATAGGTAGTCGTGACGGATCTTGTCGTAGGCTTTTTCTTGGTCTAGCGCTATAATTACCCCGTCTACTTCCATGACTTTGGCATAGTTTATTATTGTGGATGTGAGTCTTATGTGGTCAGCGATCGACCTTTTCGGGATGAATCCGGCTTGGTCTGGGTGGATTAGCTGGTGTATTGGATCTACTAGTTGTAGCGCTAAGGTTTTAGTGAATAACTTGTAGTCTGTATTCAGAAGCGTGATTGGTCTATAGTTGCTTATGTCCGTCGGGTCCTTCTTCTTGTACAGCGGGCACATCCATCCATAGGCAAATTCCGTGCGGCTGTCTATTCCGGCAGTTTGGATGTCCGAGAACACTCTGGTCATTGCGGATACCACGTCGAAACCTTTCGTTCCGTCTTTCTCCGCTTTCGCGAATAGGGCCGCTAGGCATTTCCACAGTTCGTACGGGCATCCATCCAGGCCGGTCGCTGTGCCGTTCTTTGCTAAGTTTAACGTGCGGTACACTTGTTCTTCTGATAGGTCCCATTCCGTGCTCTCTTTCCCTTGCTCTGAGAGCTTCTGGTGTTCCGGGATTTCGGAGAGGGTGGCATCTAGCTTTTGTTGGTACTCCGGTGCGTTCTCGTCTACCCCTCGGTCCTTCGATTGCATTCCTTGGTGGTATGATTTAGCCATTTGTGCCATTCTCTTTGAGTCTCTTTCGTATGCTGTCGCGTCGGTGTTCGGGGGTTTCAGTCTATAGATAAGGTCTCTTGGTTTTTTGTTTTTGTTGATCGCTGACCATATCCCCCCTAGTCTCTCCCCGTGATGCACCAGGGCCGCTCTCATCTCGTCCCTACTGTCTCTTTCCTGGATGCGTTCTAGGTGTGCAAGTTCGCTTGCTAGGAAGGCTTCGTTTGTGCAAATGGTATCACTGTCGTCTAGTTCGGGGTTGTTCGACAGTTCCTTCAGGTCTTTTTCTATCGCTTTCATTCGGCTCGTGAGTTTTGCCCATGACATTTGGTTATGCGCCGTTGCTAACTTTTTAATGTCGTTTTTAAACGCGTACCACAGGGTTTGGGGGTTTACCGCTCCTCGGTCTTCTGGGTTCCTTTGTAGCTCGTCTAGGTCTTTTATTAGATCAATTCCCCTGTTGACGATTTTCATGAGAAGTTTCTTGTCCTCAAGGGAGGATAGTTGCCACGTCCATCTCCCTTTCCCTAGTGCCGGGGTTTCTGTCGGGGCGTACTTCGTCGACACTAGCCAGTGGTCGGTCGGTACTGAGGTGTGCATCATTTTCCATTCGAATGTCAGTTTAGCGGCGTCGGCTGATGTGTATATTCTATCCAGGCGGGACTTCCTATGCGTTCCGTTGTTCACAGCACGGTATGTGAAGGCGCGTTCGTTCGGGTTGTTGTGTCTCCAGGTGTCTTGGAGGTTTAGGCACTGACGGAGGTTCCTTAGTGCCTCAATGGTGTTTATGTCGTCGTGGTGAGGCGGGGATCTATCGATCGGGTCTTCCGTCAGGTTGAAGTCTCCCAGCAAGAAGTCCGGCTTTCTTAACCCCTTGGAGCGTCTTTTCTCGTCTACCTGTTCCCAGAATTGTTGGTGGTCCGTCTTGTTATTTGGTGCGTATACGTTTATTATGACCGCCTCTCCGTTTTCGTTCCATTTCACACCTAACGCTAGTGCTCTCCCCTCTATTAGCTCGTAGATTTTTAGTTCCCTTGGCGCGATTAGCGCTTTGTTAATTACGAAGGCCACTCCCGCGGAGGCTCGTGGGTTCGTCGGCAGGTGTGAGTTGATCACCTGGAGCCTTTTCCCGAAGCATGTGTGGATGTTTTCGAGGAGGTCGTTGTCTAGGTGCGTCTCTTGTAGTGCCAAAATCGCGATTTTGTTTTTATTCATCGTTTTGTATACCGACGACCATTTCTCAATTCCGTTCATATTATTAGCCGGTGCAGCAAATCTGTTTATATTTAGTGACGCGATTGTGATACTCGCTCTCAGTTTCTGGTTCTTAGGTGCGTGGTTCGTTGCGACAGCCCCTGGTGGTGGGGGGTACGTGTGGGTACCTAGTGGCGCGCCATAGGCACGAGGCACGCGTTTTTTCCTCTGGCGAGGAGGGAGGGAGATCGCCTGGGCGTGGGGGCGGCAGGGGGGGCTGGGGTGCGACATGCGACTTGGGGACTTTTCTCTGATGGCTTGCATGTTATATACGATTGGGTTTGGATTGTTGGTCATCCTAATTTTATTTAACGTGGTATAGCAGAGTTTGGTTCCATTTTGGAGCCGTGAGTAACATCAGTCTAAGTAGTCTAGTTCCATTTTGGAGCCGTATAGTAAGGGTGGTTTATTAAGAGCGCAATTTCAGTCTGGGGGATTGGTACCTGTTCGCCATTCCGGGTGTGCCTCCGTTCCTACGGGCGGACAACTCTCCAGCGTCTTTTGTTGGACCGTTCCATCCCGCCAGTCCCGGGAAGGGGCATAGCCCCCTCGGGTGGTCGACTCCGTGACAATTCGAGCATATGAAGTTGGGTTTGTCGGTCGTGCCTTGGCAATCCATTGATGAGGTATAGGGTTTGTTGCGAAGGTAGGAGCGAAGGCGTGACCATAAGATGTCGTACGAGATGTTGCTGCTGTCGGCGTAGATGTTGAAATGCGGTTTCAGGACGTTGCCGGCCTCCTTGGTGTCTAGTCTGGTGATACTCAACGATTTTAGCATGTTTGTCAGTTCAGCCCGCATTTGCTCTATCTCCTCCACCGGGACTTGGTCTGCTAGGGATTGGATAAAGGCTCGGGTCGATTCGCTTTCCCACACCTGTTTAACGATCGGGTGAACAGCTTTAACGGATATGGTACCGAGGCCACTTATGGCGAACATGAAGTTTGGGCAGGAGTGTCCAAAGCGCGTCGCGCGAAACGTGATGGCCCGTGAGGACCATACGTGGCGCTGGAGTACGAGGTCAGCCTGGTCGCTCGTCAGATTGTAAACTAGGAAGGATAGAGGCATCCGCTTTTTGTTGGCGGCATCGGCACTCTGCCTGGGGGCTGCGATGCTAGCGTCTTGGCTCTTTGTGATCTCTGCGATTGAGGTAAGGATGCGGTTGCATGTGTACTCATATGCGTCCGCGGCTTGTGCCTCGTTGTCGAACGGGACTACGATCAGCTTCCCAGGTTGTTGTTCCCACTTGCGAACTAGCCCGATGTCGATGAAGTCGAAGATGGAGGCCGGCGTATCGTCTTGGATCGGGGGCATGGGGCCGTCCGTGTACATCTCGAGTGGGTTGCGCGCTAGGAATCTTCCGACCGAGTTGCTGTTGTCGTTAGCGTCTTCCTCCAGTCTGTCTGAGACACTCGTCGTTTTGGTGGCTAGGTGTAACGCCGCCACTGGCGTGAGTCCGACTTGGACAACGAAAGGGCGTTTCGACGACTTAGCGAATTCTTGTGACTTAAAGGTCACGTGACACGAATACACGGCCTCCAGGTGCACGTGATCGTAAGGGGCACTAGGGCATATTCCACTAGGCGTACGTGAAGGTCGACTTGCTCTTACTAGAGACAAGCGAAGCGAGGTATCGGACACTCAGGAGGATTACGAGAAGAGGGTGGAAAGTGGCAATTGAAGAAGACCAGAATGAGGACTTCTGGTCTTTGCGTGGTACTACTTATACATGGCTGAGGTAGCTTTAAAGCTCCTCCCGAACCCGAGTAACTAGTAGCGTAAGTAGCTCGAACCCTACTACCGCTACTACTAGGAATGAGTCATAGCATCACCAGAAACATGTGATACTACGACGGCTGACTGATGCGAGTCCATGACTGATTACTACTTACTAAGGGAGTCATCACCGTATAGTAAGAGTCCACAAGCCGAATCGTGACATCACCCCCTTTTCAGCTGCGACGACCGCGTCGCCGAGTGGGTCCGACTCCTCCCATCCATCCTTCCTGCGTCTCCGTAATCCTGTCCCACGCGTTCGCCATCTCGAGTCTGAACTTACTCCGACCTAACTCCCCCTGTACCCCTCCAAGCGCCTGGGACAAGGCATGGAGGCGCTGCTCCATCCTCTCGGCCTCGCGTTTGTAGGCTCGGTAGCGATGCAGCTCGGCCTTCAGACTTACGTCCTTCAGCTCGTTGACGGCGCGATCCACCCGGTGCTGGTTGCTATGTCCGCCAACGAAGGCGTACATGTCTTCGGCGAGGTAGTGGGGCTTACCGGCCTCCCGTACTTGCGGCTCGGCATACAGCGGTTTGGAGTACACCTTCTCGCTGTCGTCCACCAGGGCGAGGACGAGGGGGTCGGGGTTCATGACT
The DNA here is from genome assembly GCA_021525015.1 of Lactarius pseudohatsudake. Taxonomy (NCBI): domain Eukaryota; kingdom Fungi; phylum Basidiomycota; class Agaricomycetes; order Russulales; family Russulaceae; genus Lactarius; species Lactarius pseudohatsudake. The sequence goes on along the minus strand of JAKELH010000251.1, from coordinate 37,403 downwards.
ACTTGAACGTATGCCGCCTGGGTTGTGCTGCCGGCGGCGTCGGTGATGGGGTAGTGGACGAAGTCCTCCCCGCGGTTGTGCTTGTATCCGTGCGGCGCGTGACGCGCGCTGCCGCCGAGGTATCGGAGGCGTGCAGCCGGGTACGGCGCTATGTCGCCGTCGATGGTAACGTGGCCGCGGTAGAGCGGCCGTCCGGTGGTGTCGCACGAGTACGGGGTCTCAAGTATGTTGTCAGAGTCGGTGGCGGTGATGATATAGGGGTGCTCAGCTGGATAGTAGTCCCTTAGGACTCCCTCGACTTGTTCGTATACTGCTCTTTCAGCATCTCGGTGAACCACCGGCGTCGCCAGAGGATCCTCGTTCTCCTTATTGCTGCCGCCCGCAGCTGAGACTCCCCCCACTGACGCGCCTCGGGTTTCCAATCCCGTGCCTTCATCCACTCCTCCCATCGCTTCGTCACTACCATCTTCTTCGTCTTTGATCCGGTAGTGGACTCGTACCGGGAGAGGTCGAAGTGGGGGGCTCTCACCGTCGCGGAGAGCTGTACGAAGCCCACGCACTTCGGCCTCCGTGTAGGGCTCGGCGTGGAGGCGTTGGCCTGCGGCGTCGAGGAGCCAGTAGGTCGGAGGGTCCTCGAGGTTGTCGATGTCAGTGATGCACTGGACGTTGGACAGGGCGTTGCGGAGTTCTTCGTGGGTGAGGTTGTCGAGCCCGAAGGCAGTGAGAGAGGGGGTAGCGGTGGAAGAGGAAACAGACATTGTTGAGTGAGGAGTGAGGAATCCAGTGTGAGGGAGTGGGGGAGACTTAGCGTCGTTTCCTTCGCTTATAACCCTTCTGACTCGACTGCGTTCAAACTCCGCTATGGTCTTATCTGCGAATATGTCATCCTTGTTGACCCACTGATTCTCCGAGTCGGAGTATCCCCTCCATTGGACGAGATATTGGAGCTTCTTGTTCCTGCCGAATCGCCGAGAGTCCAGAATCCGCTCGATTTCATATTCTTCCTCCCCATCCACAAGATCCGGTGGCAGGTGTGGGAAGTTCTTCCCGTGCATGGGCGTCTCGCGATACGGTGTGAGTAAATCGATGTGAAACACCGGGTGAATACTCCACTGCGTGGGAAGTTCGAGCCTATAGTTGACGGGCGATAGTACCTGAGTTACGCGAAAGGGTCCGTGTCTGCGCGCGGCAAGCTTGGCAGTGGGCTGATTGGTGCGGAGGTGTCGCCCTTCCAGCCAGACTTGATCCCCTTCTTGATACTTTGGCGTCGCCTTGTGTTTGATCCAGAGCGCTTGAGCCTTCTTGATCAGTTCCTGGGCGTTCTGCCGCGCTTCTCGGAACTGTTGCAGTCGCGTGAGTACGTGAGGGATAGGGGAGGGCTTATCGATCCAATCAGCGCGCGGGTCATACCCCATCATGAGTGCGAATGGGGATGTCTTGGTCGCTTCGTGCGGCCAGCTGTTGTGCGCGAATTCTGCCATTGGGAGGAAGTGCGCCCAATTATCTTGTCGCTCGTTCGTCCAGAACCTTAGATATTGTTCAAGCCATTGATTGGTTCGTTCGGATTGTCCATCCGTACGCGGGTGATAAGCGGTTGATATGTTCTGATGGATTCCCAGGATGCGGCATAACTCTCGGGTGAACTTGGACGCGAATCGGGGGTCTCGATCACTGATGATTTTAGTCGGTAGCCCAAATCGTCTGAACACGTGAGTGACATATAAGGCTGCGGTCCCTTCTGCCGTGATGTCTTCGGTGCAGGGGATGAATATGGACACTTTGGTGCAGTCGTGGTCCGTCACGGTGAGGATGGAGTCATGACCTTGGGAAATCGGTAATTTAGTGATGAAGTCAAGGGCTATAACTTCAAATGGCTTAGCGTCGGGGATCGGCGTGATAGGCACTAGAGGGGCTCTCGTGGGTCGGTTATTGACTTTGTGGCGTTGGCATTCCGCGCATCCTTGGACGTAGTCGGTCACGTGTTTCAACATGTGAGGCCACCAGTAGTGCCGTTCGATGATGCGTGCCGTGCGTTTGATGCCTGGATGTCCATATATGAGGGGGTCGTGATGATTCCGGATGATGGTGCGGATGTCGTCTGATCCGCCGGTGATGACCCTAGCTCCTTGCCTGTACCAGACGTCGTTGACTTTCTTGAGCTTGTGAGCGTCTACCCAGGGTCTGATCTGATCTTCGTCTTGTCGGTGGTTCTCCTCGGTTTGGGTGATGGCTTGTCGTGTTCGGATTTGTCGTGCGGCGAAGACTCTTCCGGGGAGGACCACTACTCCTTCGTTGTCTCGGTCTCCCTGGTCGTAGTCGGGTCTTCTGGATAGTGCGTCCGCCCTTCCGTTGTTCGTTCCCTTTATGTGGTGAATCTCAAAGTCGTATTCCATAAGTTCAAGTACTTCCCGTGTGACTCTACGGCTTATCTTCTGGGGTGATTTCCAGTGCGTGAGGTTGAGATGGTTGGAGAAGATTTTGATCTTGTGGGGCGAGCCAGCCAGGTAGGGTTGCCAGTGCCTTAGTGCTTTCACGATGGCTAGTAGTTCAAGGTCGTATATGTCGTAGTTGCGTTCAGCTTCGTTGAGTGTGGCCGAGTAGTATCCTATCGGATGTCGTTTGCTGTCAGGTTTCTTCTGCAGTAGTACGGCTCCCACCGCGTACCCCGACGCGTCGACTTCCAGTTCGAACTGGTCGGTGAGCGTGGGGTGTGCTAGCACCGGTTCAGAAGTTACGAGGGTTTTGAGTGTCTGGAACGCCTTCTCTTCGTCAGTACCCCAAGACCAGTCCGTGTCTTTGCGAGTGAGTCGGTTCAGTGCTCGGGCGTGTGTTGCGAAACCGCGGATGAAGAGGCGGTAAAAGTTGCAGAAGCCCAAAAAAGAGCGTACGTCGTGTACCTTCGTAGGTCGGGGCCAGTCGCGAATGCCCAAGACTTTTACCGGGTCCATGCGTGTCACCCCCTTTTCAAGGATGACCCCCAGGTAATCCATCCGCGGTTGATGGAAAAGGCATTTCTCCGGTTTGAAGTATAGATCGTGGTCCAGGGCGACTTGAAGGATGTCGCATACCGCATTGATGTGTGCTTGCATACCCGCGTTCTCGTGGGTGGCGATGCCGATGTCATCCATGTAAACCCGAATGATAGTGCCTAGTAGTACGTGTTTGGCGATGATAGGGGCGAGGATGTAGTCCATCATCGCTTGGAAGGTTGCTGGTGAGTTGGTCAGTCCGAAGTACATCACCAGTGGTTCGTAGAGGCCGTATTTCGTTTTGAACGCGGCTTTTGGTTCGTCGCCTGCTTTGACACGTATGTTGTTATAGCCCCAGCGGACATCGAGTTTGGTGTATATGTGTCCGTTACCTAAGTCGTTGATGAGTTCGCCCATGAGCGGCAGGGGGTATTGGTTACGGATGGTGCAGGCGTTGATTCTTCGATAGTCCTGGACGGGGCGGAGCTTGCCATCTTTCTTCTTAATAAAGAAGAATGAGGATGCGTAAGGTGATTTCGACGGTCTGATGTAACCCATCTTTAGCTGCTCTTCGAGCCATGTCTTGAGTTGGCCGTCTTCTTCTTGCGACATGGGATACACTTTACAGTCGATGCTAGCCGGTGTACCTGGTTTGAAGTCGATTGCGTGATCCCATGGCCTTGAGGGCGGGAATCGATGTGATGCTTCTTCGTTGAAGATTTTGGCGAAGCGTCGATACGGTTCAGGGATGTCGGTTACCTTTTGGTCGTTTCGAGCGGCGATGGCCAGTTCAGTGGCCGTCGTTCGTATTTGGCACGCCTCTTCTAACTCCAACACTGCTTCTTCGGCTTCTTCTTGGGTCATGGTGGTGGCGAGTATGGTTTGTCGCTCCGAAGGATGGGTGGATCGGATGACTATGGGCAGGTTTTCTTCGTGGATGGTTGCATGTTTCCAACTGATCGTTGGTTCGTAGGCGGCCAGCCAGGGGTATCTGAGTACCAGGTCTTCGTCGCCGATGTCCGTGACGAGAAACCTCATGGTTCTGTGAATTCCTTTGGTTTCTACGTCGAGATCGATAAAGTGAGTGATCGACCCAGCTTTATTTTCTGTGTTGTCAATGTTCCATATTTTCTTTGGGCGATCTAGGGGTTGTAGCCCTAGCCCCATACGTTTCGCGAATGCGGGTCTTATGAAGTTGTCCGTTGCACCCGAATCTACGAGTCCTTTTATATCGGCCATGGAGTAACTTGTGCGAATCGAGACTGGAATTCGAAGCGAACGGAAGCGAGTCATGATTACAGAGTTACAATTGATTGCCCTCACCCAGGCCGATGGGTTTAGGCGTCCCGAAAACCCTCCTGATTCCATAAGTCTTGGAATATGAGGTCTTTTACTTCATCCGTGGCTCCCCTCACTCCTTCGAGCCAACTCTTGGCTGCGTCCTGAGGTGTCGAGGTGCTTGCTGCGCGGGCGGTTGATGGTTCTTGACTGTAATAGTCGGTTTCCGCACTGCGATTTTGGCTTATTGGGGGTCGGTATTGCTGTGTTTGCTTCCTGGGTCGCATACAGTCTCGTGAGAAGTGGCCCGGGTTGTTGCAGTTATAGCAGATGACTTCCCTCATGTCACGCCTTTGTCCTCCTCCTCTGCCTCTGTTTCCTCCCCCTCTTTGGTACGACCTATTGTCCCTTCCTAGGACTTCTTCGGCGTTGGCTAACCGCGCTCGGGAGCGGTCAGCGGAGGTATCCATAGCGTTTGGGTCGTATCTTGGTGGTGGATTTCGCAGGGGGTTCCATGGGGCTTCGTAATGCCGAGGGGGGTTGGAACGTGCGGGAGGTGTTGTCTTGGATAAATGCAGTCTGGCCCTGAGGTGGATGTACTGCTTTTGACGCTTCAACGTGGCGTCTTTCCATTCGTTAAACGTGCTTGGACCGTCTAGTTCGTAGACCTTGGTGAAGAGCGCGGGTGGGAGTCCCGCCGTGAACCGATCGATTGTTTGTCGGTCGTTGAGGCGATAATCAGCCTTCCGTGCTAGCTGCTCGAAGTTGGTGACGTACGTGTCAATGTCATCCCCGACCATTTTGAAGCCCTTGGCTAAGGCGGCTTGGGCTTGTTCTTGCTCCAAGACGTTGGAGAAGCGATCTGAGAAGCCCGCGGTCAGGGTGTCCCAGAGGTACTCGTCATACCGATCTCTTCCTGTCCTGACTTCGTTGTTGAGCCATGTGAGGAAGCCGAGAGTCCAATTGCTGACTGCGGGTCCCTTCACGTATCCTAGGAACATGAGGCATCTGCGATATACATTCCGCAGGACAGGGGCGTCTCCGTTGAGTGCCCAGTAGAGGTGCCATTGAGTGAGGAATGCCTCGTAGTTGGTTCTATCCCCTGTAAACACCGTGGGTTTTTCACCCGTTAGTTTGTCTTCGCCAGGTTGCATCCCTGCGCCTGCCCCTCCAATTCCGCCTCCTCCTGGTGGTCCTGGGAATCCTCCCCCTGGCGGTCCTCCTCGCGGTGGTCCACCTCCGAAGTTTCCTCCGGGTCTTCGTGGTGGAGGGGGACTTCCTCGACCTGGGGGTGGATCGGGGTGATCGGGTCCTACTGCGCGGAATATCGCAGCTTCGTCGGCGTCCATCCGATGTCCTGTACTTGGGTGAATGGGAAGGAGGACTGCGTTGGCCTCCTCCCGAATGCGTCTTACTTCCTCATTGATGAGGGTTTCCTCTTGCGTGATCGTGGCCATCGCGGCTGCAGCTGGGGAGCGTATGTGGATAACTTCTGGTTTGGTTATGTGTAGTGACTCAGCTGTTTGGGTTACTGCTGCTACTTCTGATTCCTCGTCGTCGGCTTCGGTTTGGTCGTCTTCTCCGCTTGTTTCGGAGGGTGCAGGTGTGCGTGGTTCTGAGGTGCTTGGTTCCTCTTCTGGTCGTCCGTCGATTTGTCCCCACTGTTCTCGGTTGGGTAGTCCTCTCGCGTCGATATCGCAGTTAAAGTTTCTTCCTGCTGGTCGTACCGCGTCCCACCTATTGTCGATCGGGTTCCACGTAATCTCTACCCAGCAAACGTTTTCGAAATTGAACTCAACTGGTCGGTATCGGGTAGGTCCCAACGCAAAGTCAACGAAGTATCCGATGTCTCCGCGGTATTCTCTCCACCGTGCTGTTCCTAGAAATTGTACTGGTACGTTTGCGGTCTCCTCTTCGTTCGGAGGAGTATGTGCGAAAGTTGGTCCAACGGTCTCGAGTCGTGAACGCCACGATGAAGGGATTCTGGTCTTAATGTAACGCCGCCACTGGCGTGAGTCCGACTTGGACAACGAAAGGGCGTTTCGACGACTTAGCGAATTCTTGTGACTTAAAGGTCACGTGACACGAATACACGGCCTCCAGGTGCACGTGATCGTAAGGGGCACTAGGGCGTATTCCACTAGGCGTACGTGAAGGTCGACTTTCTCTTACTAGAGACAAGCGAAGCGAGGTATCGGACACTCAGGAGGATTACGAGAAGAGGGTGGAAAGTGGCAATTGAAGAAGACCAGAATGAGGACTTCTGGTCTTTGCGTGGTACTACTTATACATGGCTGAGGTAGCTTTAAAGCTCCTCCCGAACCCGAGTAACTAGTAGCGTAAGTAGCTCGAACCCTACTACCGCTACTACTAGGAATGAGTCATAGCATCACCAGAAACATGTGATACTATGACGGCTGACTGATGCGAGTCCATGACTGATTACTACTTACTAAGGGAGTCATCACTGTATAGTAAGAGTCCACAAGCCGAATCGTGACACTAGGGGGGTTATGTTTGGGCGGGCTGTAGCCGCCCGGACAGTCCTTCCAGGGGGGGTGGGGGGTGCGTGTATGGTGGGGGTGGGCTGGGTAGGCTGGGATGGCGCGATGGTGGTTGCAGTTACGGGCAACATAACTACATCTGGGGCGGGAAGGGGAAGGATTGGGAGCGCGAACGCCGCGGGCGCCTGGTTGCGCGAGGGGGAGACAATGGGGGTCAGGGTAGAGTCCCTGTAGAAGTTTGGCATCACGTAGGATGGGGGGGGGCCATCCATGTTCAGGGCGAGGCCCATCATGTCATCGGTGGCGAGTGCCGCATTGGTGAATTGCAGGGCCTCCCTAGCTAGGACCGTGGAGGGGGATGCGGGGGTGGGTGGTGGCACAGTAAGTCCAGGGGACGGCGGGGGAGCGAGAGGCCCTGATCCAGAGGGGGGCGGCATGTCTGATCCCGAAGCCACTTCGTGGGCGGGTTCCTCCTGCTGTGTGGGTTGTTCTGGGACGCGTTAGCCTTACGTTTGGTTCCGGTCAATGATTACTTACTGCGTTTCTTTTTGTTTTTGTGGGCCTCAGCCATGCTGGCAGCGGGGCCACTTGAGAGGGCTACCCGGGTCGCTGTGGACGTCTTCAGAGTTGTCTCCCTGGGTGGGGCCTCCGGGGTGGGATTATGGGATAGGGGGGTGGTCAATATGGGGCTTGCTTCCGCGTTGCTCATGGTGACCTGGGGTGTGTTGTCGACTCGGGGACTGGCTTTTTAACCATGGGGGGGACGGTTCTTTGTGCATGTGTTCGCAGGTTTCTACAACGCGTCGGCGGCCAGTACGTCTAATGCTACGCTGCATTGGGGGTTATTCGCAATGGTGCTATATTGACTTTTGATCGCCGTCTTTTGTATCGCCCGGGGCCCTGTAATGCTGCTAGTGTCGGAAGGGGCTTGGAGTGGATGATTACTCACCGGTGGTTCAATATTGGGGAGCAGTGTGCCGTGCCCGTTGTCGTCGTTTTCGGGGGTGTGCAGTGAAACCTGGGGTGTGGGTGAGGGGATCGTGTGGAGTGGGCTGTAGATTTCTGTGGCTACATGTGGGCCGTGTTGTGTCGAGTCCGGAGGATAGTATGGGCGGTGACCGGTGATCCTCAGGGGGTCGGCTGCGTGTATTGTCTCAGCTATAGTTGCTGGTAGAGTGGTGTCATTTTGGATTTTTACCAGGCTGGGGTGATCCACCGTGCGTTTACCTTTGGATGTGTGGTCTATTGGGTTCTCTCGTAGTGGGGGCTAGGAAGGGGGCATAGATGGCTATTCGTTACAGTGTAGGTGATTTTACAGTTTTTAGTCGCTACAGGGATTGTTGTTACAATTCATCGGACAATGCACGCTCGTCAGTCTCGGTGGGGTGAGTTCGGGAATCATGAATCGTGGTTCGTTGGTTCTACGTTGTAGGCCACTGGTGTGCGAGGGTGGAGGTCGGGCTACTGCCAGTGCAGCGTATGCCAGCCTCTCTTCCCCATCCTTGCCCCGGCTTAGCCGTGGGAAATTCCGGACCATGGTGGTGGTTGCGGTTCAAGGAGCCCTCCGGTCTTCAAGTCTTCAAGCGGTCTTGCGAAGACATGCTGAGTCAGCGACTCGTTCTATTCCGCCCGCCATGGAGAAAGAAGCCCCGTAATCATGCATTAATCATGACTGGTACCATGGGAACAGACTGCCAGTGCACCCAGCAAGGCTTCGCTCTCTTGCCCGCGTAAGGCTGTCGACGTCCTTTCTCCGCACTTGGTCTCATCTTGAGAACGGTCCCAAGACCAGTGTAACTACCCGCGGAACGTCGACCACTCACAGCGACGATTGTCCCATGACCAACCACTGGCATCTAGTAAGTTAAGATACTCGTTTTACTACTACTAGCCTTTAGATTATTATCAGACAAACACTTCGAAACTCGGGGTGGTGCCAGTTGCCTGGGAGATGCTGTAGCTGGTTCGTGCTCTACAACGCGTGCTCAAACTTCTTTTGTTCAAAAAACTGGGGTCGATGAAATGACAGAAATGACCCAAAATAGAGATTCAGGTATCATAGTTCTCGCCTCTTGAATACCAGCGGCACGCGGCGAGGGCTAAAAGATAACTCAGGCACCAGCGAACAAGGGGGTGGGGACACATTACTTACGCGTTAGTCAAGTTTAGGTCGGAGGCCGTGATTCGCGCATAACGCTGTTCAAATGTCTCGCCGATGAATTCGGGCTCTTCCTTAACTTCAACTCTATACCTCGACATCATCATCGTGATGGCGGCTATGCTCTCGGTTTCGAAGAATCTGAAACAAACACATATAAGTACTTCGCTACGTCGTCAGCGACCAAGTTTGCTCGCACCGTCTCCCGATGCAGGCCCGAGCACCTACAACGAATCAATGATGGACGACCAGCTGTCATGACCGGACCAGACATACCTGAGCTAAATGGCAAGAACGCGTCCCTTGGCCACTCCCCAAGGAACCTCTCCGGCCGAAATGTGTGAGGGTCCTTCCAATACCTCGCTGCGAGACCTGGGTAAGGTCCCGTCCTCGAGATGGAAAGAGGCTAGACGTACGGTTATAATGCAAGCCGGGTACATGAAATTCTATCTCTGTTCCAGAAGGGACAGGGAATGTTGTCTTTCCACCGTCAGCATTACCCACCGTCAAGTTGGTGTCTTCCGTAGCTTTTTTGTAGATAGTCGACGCCTGAGGTTACATGGTCACCATTGACTTGAAACCAACGCTCATCGATTAGACATACCGGCGGGCTGAGCTGTGCAGTCAGCTTCGCCTGGGAGCCTGATTGAAATATGCACTCACAACATCCTCAGCGTTTCATTTAAGACGCTTCGGGCCCCAATGGGTGAGAACTCGCATGCTGGTATGCAATTAATGAACTTACGCCATGGAGAGCGTGAACCGGTTCATGTCTTCATAGGTCTGCGCGAGATCAGTTCTTTTGTGAGTTCGAGATCTGATCTGATAGATCCTACAGGCATTCGATTTAGGTCGGCCATTATACCCTTGATATGCTGATACAAGCGCTCTTGCTCATCGGTGTAAAGGGCCAGCAAGGCGAATGTGAAGCAGAGTGGGCTGTCGTCTGAAATAAAGTGATAGTCCAAATTGTACCACTGACGGAATGGGTGGTCCTACGGACTCCTACCTCATGTCCAGCAAGGAGGAAGATGAACATATTTCCTGGGATGGCGAGTGAGAACCTTTTGTCATAAGCGCGATACCGGGCACTTACCGAAGAGCTCTTGCTCAGTTATCGTTAAACTACTATTTGGATCGTCGCTTGTCGCGTCCAAAAGTACACTAAATAAGTCGTGACGCTCTTCTTTTGTCTCCGCGCTTCTGCGAACGTGTACCATTTCCGCCATATATTGCTGTCCGCCGTGTCAGCTATGGAGACATAACGCATACTCGGCTAGGAAGGGCACCTCGAGCTCGCGGAATGCCAGGTTTATCCTCTTTGTGCGTTCGGTTAGGTTCATTACCCAGTCGGGAGCAACCATTTTCAAGAACAGTTTTGTAGACACGATGTGAAGCGCATCCTTGAAAGTCATCTGGTGGCCAGGGGGAACAGTCAAGTCTGAAGTCCACGTGACCCGGCGACCGAAGCCTAGATCCCGTTGGCGTGAGAATGCAAGGTTCGAGAGCCAAATATAGACTACCTGCAACGTTGACGACAAAAAGGGCAATCTAATGGAGACGTCAGAAAGGTCGCGCGGGAGAATCTACACTTGGCCTACCGGAAGAGTGATATCCACGCAATGGTCCAACACGATTTCGGGGCTGTCTCCCCAGACGTTGTCGAACAGGTCGAACATGATGCAGATGGTCTCGTCCCATACCAGACGAGTATTTCTCTAGGGATCGCGTCGAGAGAGTGGCGACTCCGATAGCAGGTAGCACATACCTCCGAGAAGACTGGAGCGGTGATCGTTCGGTACCTTTTCCAATCTTCCCCTTCTGATGCTATGACGTTTCCTCCAAAAGCCAAAAGCATCGAATATAGGTAGACGGGTTTGGGAAATTTGGCACGATAAGTTGCCACCTCCTGCAACCCACGAACCAAAGATCAGATACAATCAATTCGAGGCGAACTATTCCTTACTTTGATTGCCGCTGCATCCGCAAGGTAAATGGTGGTCTTTGGCCACGGGATCAAGGCGACCTGACAATCCATCGTCCTTATCTGTGTCCCTCCGCATATGCAGTATCGTGAACTCACCATAGCAGCAGCATCCCTTCCAGCAGCGGCAAAATCTACGGGAGACCGTGACTCGTATAACGATCTCTCGAACTGGTGGCGCGTCCCTACCTTGATGCTTCGTCCTGAGCATCCATGAAACTCCTCGACTCACATACGGAATTGGTGGAAGAGCGCTCCCAATCACCCGCACCAGAAACTTGGAAGGGTCGAGAAGGAGGCGAGGACCCGAGAGGTGTCTGCCAAGGTATCTCTCGGTTATCTTTTCTAGACCGTAGGGGTACCTACCCGACGTTGCGGATAGCCCTCCGGAATTCCAACAGGGTCTGGAGTAGATATATGCCCCAAAGCGAAATGAGGACAAGTAGAACTGAGTGCATAACGGTCCGTGAGTGCACGCCTAGCCGATGTTGGGGGAAGGGTGAAAGAGAATAGTAGGGATTTAATTTCGTTGCCTATATACAGTACCATCAAGAAGTGTTAATACCGGCGCCCGAGGGATGTTGTGATGTGGAAGTCACATGGATGGACCTCGGCACTTTGAGCAGCTTCAAGTAGGCCGGCCACGTGTAAGTGAGCATTGTGAGGGGAGAAGAAACTTCTGTTGTCCGCCACTCCCGGAGTCTACAGCAACAGAGCAGATTGATGAAACCACCACACAGCCGAGGACCGACTCGGTGCATTGACGAGATTGACGCCGACGCCGACGCCACCGTACACCAAATTAAGTTGCCTCGTGACATCGGAGGTATGAGTCAACAACATTTTTAAGGACATTCCGCATTCCGAAGATTGGAAGTCACCAAGGGAAAGGAAAAGTAGTCTCTTCCGGCGAGTTTCACAAAAGCCAGACGAGCAGACACGCCTCGCCGCGGCCATAAACACCAGGTACACTCCACCAGACCAAGATGAGTTACGTTACAGCAGCTTCCAAAACCAAAAAGCATAGGCCCGTCGTGGTTACAGTGGTTATTTCTGTACTTGGACTTCTGTATGTGAGTTTCCTTTCTGCAGCTCGATCGCCTCAAAGTATTGAATCTAGATTCGTGATCCATGGTGCTCTCCATGTATTTTATTATCCCAGTGAAAAGAATTCGTGTGGAGGTATCGAGATTGTCGGATCTGAGGTGTGAACGTGTGAACTCCTGCACCGAACCACCCTCCCGGAATTTTGATTTTTTGTAGTCGTAAACTGTGTAGATCTCAGTATTATTCACGATCTCGTATCTATAGAATCTACACTGTATCTGCTGTTTTCATTTTTAGAAGACTAACGGGAAAAGTTATGATCTGCTCAGATCTCTTAGATGTGCAAAGGTGTGTACACGTGCAATACGATAGTATAGGCACACTCGAAGATATAGGCTACTACCGAATGGCTCTTCCGGGAGTGCTATCTCCACATCACGCCCAATTACAGTGTATAGTATTATAGTAAGTGTTACGTGATCCGCAATCACCACAGGAGAAAGGAGACTCGTACATCTAGCTTACGGAATTTGCAACATGAATCGAGTTGCTGGACTGCGGTTGCAAGGGACCGTGAATAGCCGCCAGTGCCCTGCTCCGCAGTCTCTCGTCCACGCAACTTCTTGAGTCGATGCTCTGAATCTCCAGCACAGCATCGCGAATATGTTCGTCTGGGCCCGCATACCCTCGGAGCATATTGCCTACCATCTCAAAGAGCGTGGTCGTGATAGACTCCGGATATGAAAAATTCGAGAAAACACCACGGTCACGGATAATCAGGTCGCAAATGATATTAAGCAGGATATGTTGCGTCCCGAGCGATTCCCTGCTCTTCTCCCAGTGTGACGTGATAATCTTGAAGGTGCCGTTGTAGAAGACGCTATTTGATTCGTGCAATGAGGGTATCGATAAAAGCTGTCTCAGGGAGAGGAAGAAAAGTTCGACCGTAAACCCAAGACCGTCGCCATCGCGTAGATCCTGCAGACGACATAGTTGCCGCTTCATCAAGCTGTCGGGCTGGCGCAGAGAAATAGGGACTTGTTCGACGGATTTCAGGCGTTCAAGAACCTCATTATGTCCGTCGGCGACCTGTCCATCCAGGACTTCACGAAACTTTGGGCCAAGTCTGGCCAACGCTTGAACCCGTTGACCCGGGAATATCAATTGGGGAGTGACTGGGGCGCTGCCTGTGGCTGGCGTATTAAAAGTATCGCTTATCGGGGAGGATTCGGATCGGTGAGGCTCGTCGAATGATACACCAGGAAGTTGTCGCGTCAACCTGTAAGTAGCGTCATTCATTGCATCTTGATAAAGGGAGATTCGCCAGTCGACGTCCTCCATGCTATCGGCCTCGACTTTGATGCGCTCCAATTCCGAAATCTGTGATTCATGCTTTCGTAGGATTTCTACGACTTGCTCCCTGGTCCTCTCCTGGGACAAGGGTTCGAATGCTCGGCGGAGATCTTCGACGCGCTCCCATGCTGTCTTGAGACATTCCTCGATCCTCTGAGCGCCCCTCAATCCCGCCTCGTCTGGTTGTCCGTATTCCGATTGAAAGCGTGCCAGTCCGCTCACTGCGTACGCAGCAAGCACTTGCAGCCGGTTGCTGCGCAATATCTGTTGAATGGCCACGAGTGAAAGGCACGTCCAGCGTACGATGAACGATGGATCAGATGTGGTCGTCAGTGACCGATTGATATCTTCGATGTGACCTATTTCGCTGACCAACTTGCTAACTTCTCCCAACCACTCCAATCGAAAACCGATACCGCATACAAGTGACGCCGCAGCCTCGACGCAAGCGCGCATGCGCCTACGTCTTGCCTCTTCATTTTGAAAATAAGAGTGATTGTTGCAGGTGTCGGAAAGGTAGCGTACGCATCGACAGATGGTGTCGACAGCGGTACCTTCTAGAGGACGTGGGGATTGATGGATGAGAGAGGCTGGATCACCGGTAGCGGAACGATCCTCCTGGGACTCCAAAGTGTCAGGGTCAGAGCGCCCCTGAGAGGAGACGTCTATCCACACTTCTCGGCCCCATTCTGTGTTGAAAGTGCCAGGAATCGCCAATACGAGTGGTTCCATCTCGGCATTCACCGTAGTGTTATCGACCAACCATCGGACGGCGCGTACGTCGCGCTGTTTGCGTTCTTCGGTCTCTTCCATCACCAACTGTTCTTGATATGCTTCAATGGTCGTGGGCGTATGCTGTTTGGGAAGAAAGCGGGAGCCAAAATAAGGTTTCGGGAACTTCTGCATCAGAAAGAATATCGGGCGCGAGATGAGGGTTTTGTACGGCGACTGCAGGTTCCTGAGGTGTGCCGATACGCCGTACAGGTAGAATGATGCACAAAAGCAGATAGGGACGATGGTGGTAACACCAACAGCCATGTTGGTCTTTAACATAGAATCGCCGAGGCCCAAAAAAAATAGGAAAAGCGAGACATGAATCAGCCTGGGGACCGCTTCTGCCAACTTCCGCATTCCGTTGGCACCCTCGAAAAAGAATTGTCGAAATCGCGCTCTCTTCAAGGGGTGATCGTACCGCTGAAACACCTGCATATAGGATCGAACCCACTGTTGGACAAGAATTGCAAGGAGCGCCGCCGATAGACTGCATACGAGAGCGACGAGCCAGCAAGCGTTCACTCGAATGTCAGAAAATGATGGATTGAATGCAGGATAAGGTTGTGGGGAAGTTGACGGGACGGGAACGGAAGATGGGACGGAAGACTGTGGAATGGTGGGTGGAGTGGAAGCCTGTGAGGCTATGGATGGGGCGGAAACCTGTAGAGCGATGGACGCAATTTGCTGTGAGATCTGGGCCAGCGCCACGACCGACTGCTGTTGGTGATACGCTGACTGCTGCTGATAATAGACCGATTGCTCCGCAGGATTCACTTGCAAATTCTGGATACTCTGGACGAGGAAGGAAGTGAGAACGGCAGAAAACAAACCAGCCTATGGGAATGCGCGTTTGTGATTCGAGGTTGTATCACGAACATGGTTATACTAATATACGTACAAATAAAAGGACACCATCCATATCTGCTGCCAGACCCAGAAACCGGGCTTCGTCGTGTGTTTTCGCCTCCTTTCCGTAGAGAGACCATAGGGCATTAGCACCGTCATCGAAATCCCTACGCTCTTTCCGGGGCCCTGGAGGAAATGGACCTTCTGAAGAAGAATTGCCCGTTGTTCCCCCCCCTGAGTCTAAAATATATAACGAGCCACATGTCAGATCTCCACGCACCCAATGATACAGGATACGCACTAGGGTAAGCAGGTCCTTCGAATGTCTCCGACCACGTCTCTCCCCCTAAATCATCTTCAGGGCCATCAATAGCCATTCGGATAAGAATCAATCCAAGACCCACCTAAGGATATCGATTCTCCTCGTTCTGGGTCAGCTATGTTCCCTGCGTATCCGGGCATCGCGATATTCACAACTGAATGTTGACTGGGGTGTGGGGTGAAAGGAGTGAGGAAGTTCGAGTCTGGTGTGCGTTACTGTAAACCTCATGGCAGAGGTGAATACGAACATGCGTTGATCCCATGCATCAAACACACTCCAACGACGATTTACCTGCCCCCATTCAACGTGGACGATAACAGGATCCGGCCTCATTCCGTCAGTACTAGCGCAGGGACCTTGCAAACAGACGAGGCCCTAGCCCGAACACATACGGATGCCTCTGAGTTGTATCCACGAAGTTAGGCTGCCAACACAGTTACACGGATAGCAAAGCTAAACGTGTCTCGAATGTGAGCGCATGTGAACCCTCAGTTCGTTTTTGGCCTCATGGTGACGGGAAAGTGAGCACGTGTAGGCGAAATTCTGAATAGATCCAAGGGAAATCGAGTGGCCTGTGGTGTTTAGGTGGCTGTATACCACGTACGAGAGGTTGCAGGATCTGAAACAGTCGCCGCTGCCAAGACAATGCCATGAACCCTAACCCCACAGGTGGTCACCAACTTCGACCTGTAGGAACCTGTGTCGGCTCCCATATAGGTACGGGATCCAATGCGACGTGCGTATCACGAACCATCTGCTTGAGCTTCTACTGAGTCGTCTCATGGGAAATCGTTGATCCACCGCCGACATGTCCCCTGTGGCCAACACTGGCAGGGAAATAGCACTGCATCTGTCACCGGAAGCGCGTGGATCCTTGTCCCAGCAGAGTGGTACAGAGCCGGCGTCCGCGTTGCCACGAGTTGGAGGGGTGTCTTCGTATGAACGATCCGCCCGCAGCAGGGCGAAGTCTGCCCCACAGAAAGTGAAATCCGCGAAGGGCAGTGAAGACTTGCCGCCTTTGACATCCCAGAGGTCTAGGGCGAAGTCGTCCAATGCCGCATCTAGTAAGGGCCCCAGCTCAAATATCATATTAATGAGCGCGCAGGTGAGCGCGAGTTATCCAGCCTGGAGGCTGCTCACTCGGACAGTGCGGCAAATACTCCCGAGGACTTTAAGTGTGTTTTCGACACTATCTTGTACTTCATAACTGACCTCAGTAGATTCCGAATTTTTGTTGTAGGGAAGGTGCGCATACTGCGTACAGACTAAAAATTGGTCTGAGTTTCACATTTCGCAACAGAACGGCTCTGGAAAATCATCACTCGTCAAAGCCGTCTTCAAGTGGATGTCACAGTACGGTTTTATACTAGCGTTTTTCTACGTCGCCGACAAAATGACTCTGGAACTGAAACAAGGAAGCACCAACGAGAGCGCTTGGTAAAGCCGATATCAACGTCGAGTTTCGACCAGAAGATAACCGTCACCTCATCGTCCATGAGTGTTCATTGGACACGCAGGCTGGGGATTCGCTAAACTTGCAGACGATCCGGGACTTCATCACACATCGCACTGATCCAAGCTGCTCACATTCAGAAAGATTACATGCCGTCTGGTAGTTTATTCTTGTGATATTTAATGTTTTGTATTATTGATGAAAAAGCCGATTCAGGATATGTGTCCCAGCGTCCGGCGCTATTGCTGGGAGGCTCGGAGATGGAATGGAAGATATTTGGGGCTTGAGAAATTGTGAGTACGATTAAATGATATATCCCTCATTAACGTCACCGACGTGAGTGAGTCTCAGTGCCGGTGTTCACCAAATTTGACATGGTTGTCTCCAAAGTTCGTCTCAATAGCCCCAGCGAATCTCATGAACGCGCAAGGACCAGGGCGCACACAATATACGAAGACTCGTGTCGCCGACTATTTTATAAAGACCCAAGGGATGTGCCTGCAGAGATCGTTTTGGGTACCACATTGTCTCTCATACCCATTGAAGAGGGACCAACTGACATCACCAATCATCCTCAGAGAATTCAAGATTCATTGATCTTATCGACAACTTAGTCGTGACGACAGATAGGTTCATTACAGACTCACGCGGACCCTCTGCACGGTCTAGCGGACAAGGGGCAAAGCAACGAGTTGGTGCTGTACCTCTTGCGTGGTCAGCGGCGTTACGAGTAAACCATGACATCATCATTCAAACTTCCATCGAGTACGTAGCTTGTTTATCCTCTTACCTTCTTAATCGTATTCTTTTCTCAGAGTCGGACGAAGCCGTAAGACACTGACCTGATGATTCGGGCAGATTCTAACATAGCCGTTACCACGTCAGGATCAACCTATGGTTTAGTCCCGACTTCGCCGATCAAACACTCAAGAACTGCGTGAACATTATCCACCTCGATATTGTTGAGATCTGGAATCTGAATGACAAGAGAAGGGTTGGTTTTCCTTCATCGTCGGCCGTCTTCTGCGCTGACTAGTGGGACTAGTATTTCTCGAGCGATATATTCAAAGCGAAGATGTCTCACCTCGTCAAGGACCTGGCTGGATCTGCCACTGGCAACACGACGTCGGGGCGAGCATAATCTTTGTGAGATTGAGTAGATCCTCGACCACTTGCAAGTAGTTCCGACCCGACTAGAGCTGGGGACGATTACGCAGATTGGGTCAACGACGTGTATAGGGGCAGGTAAGGAAGCGCTCTTTTTCTCATGGCATCGATCGACCTCTCGTCTACTAACCGGGAGAATGTCCGTTGCGTGGTGGGGCTACATTGTAAATCTGACGGTCATCCTGGACGGCATCTTTAGGATAGCCGCTGGGGACATGTCACCAAACTACGCCCAGCAGGTCTTCGAGAGGCATGCGAGGTCCCGGCACAGAGATACGATCAACCGAGATATCCGAAGTTTCATTGCAGAAGCATTCGCAATCAGGTCTTTTGCACCACAGAAAGATTTGGTCTTGATCGACTTGATTAAGCAGTTTTGTGTCCCCCCCTCAGGAAACAGTTGAAAGACACACTAAAGACACCGATATACGGCGCATAGTTCACGATATTGTATTAGTTTCCCAGATTCTCGTGTTCTTATATCAGATTTTATTGCGTGTCTACCAAGGCATTTACTGACTATCTTCGGCGTTGCATTTACATACAAATAGAACACAAAAGTACAGAAGTTGAAAAGAAAAAGGTCGAGAGGTTGACCAGCGGTAAACCGACTGGGCCCGCGAGTCCACTGTTTTGCGTAAGCAAGCTTGTCATCATCACATATTATAAAATAGTAGTGTTTGTACATGGGATGCGCGCGATTCTAAGCAACGGATAGGGACATTGACAGTTCGAACATGGGTTAAGTACGGACTTGTACATGTCGGATTTACGTCCCTGAGTCTGCAAGGCAGGCCATTCAACCATTCCCTCCATTTCCCGAGGGGGGGACACAAAATTGTTTGATCAAGTCGATGATTCTCTCCAAGATCAAGTCCTTCTGTGGCACAGAAAACCTCATTGCGAATGCCTCTGTAATGAAGCTTCGGATATCTCGGTGGATCGCATCTCTGTGTCGAGACTTCGCATGCCTCTCGAAGACCTGCTGGGCGTGGCTTGGTGACATGTCCCCAGCGGCTATCCTAAAGATGCCGTCCAGGATGACCGTGAGGTTTACAATGTAGCCCACCACGCAACGGACATTCTCCTGGCTATTAGACGAGGGGTCAATCGAGGCCAAGAGGATAAGAGCGCTTCCTTACCTGCCCCTATACACGTCGTTGACCCAATCTGCGTAATCATCACCAGCTCTAGTCGGGTCGGAACTACTTGCAAGTCGTGGTGAGAATCTACTCAATCTCACAAAGACTATGCTCACCCCGACGTCGTGTTGGCAGATCCAGCCAGGTCTTTGACGAGGTGAGACATCTTCGCTTTGAATACATCGCTCGAGAGATACTAGTCCCACTAGTCAGCGCAGAAGACGGCCGACGACTGAGGAAAACCAACCCTTCTCTTGTCATTCATATTCCAGATCTCAATAATATCAAGGTGGATAATGTTCACGCAGTTCTTGAGTGTTTGATCAGCGAAGTCGAGACTAGACAATAGGCTACGCCAATATCCTGACAGGACCACGGGTATGTTAGAATCTACCTGAATATATTAGGGCAGTATGCTTACGGCTTCGTCCAACTCTAGGAAAGGGATACGATTAAAAAGGTAAGAGGATAAACAACTCTACATACTCGATGGAAGCTTGAATGATGATGTCATGGTTTACTCGTAACGCCGCTGACCACGCAAGAGGTACAGCACCGACTCGTTGCTTTGCCCCTTGTCCGCTAGACCGTGCAGAGGGTCCGCGTGAGTCTGTAATGAACCTATCTGTCGTCACGACTAAGTTGTCGATGAGATCAATGAATCTTGAATTCTCTGAGGATGATTGGTGATGTCAGTTGGTCCCTACAATGCATATGGGAGATGAAGGTACCAGAAACGATCTCCGCAGGCACATCCCTTGGGTCTTTATGAAACAGGCTGCGACATGAGTCTTCGTACATTGTGTGTGCCCTGGTCCTTGCGCGTTCATGAGATTCGCCGGGGCTGTCGAGACGAACTTCGGAGACGACCACGTCAAATTTGGTGAACACGACAACCACCGGCACTAAGACCCACGTTGGTGACGCTAATGCAGGACATAACAATAGATTGTGCTCACCATTTCTCAAGCCCAGAATCTCTTCCACCCCATCTCCGAGCCTCCCGGCAATAGCGTCGGACGCTGGGATACATATCCTAAATTGATTTTCATTAATAAACGAGACATCAAACATCACAAAAATGGATTTTTCTACCAGACGGCATGTAATCTTTCTGAAGGCGAGCGGCTTGGGTCAGTGCGGTGTGTGATGAAGTCCCGGATCGTCTGCAGGTCTTGCGGAGAATCCAAACCGGAACACTCATGGACAATGAGGTAACGGTTATCTCCTGGACGGAACTCGACGTTGATATCGGCTTTCCCAGGCGCTCTCTCTGGTGCCGCCTTGTATCCATTGCACGGTCAGGTAGGTGACGAAGAAACACACTAACGTAGAAACGCACTGTGACATCCACTTTGAAGACGACTTTGATGAGTGACGATTTTCCGGAGCCGCTCTATCATGAAACATGGAACCAAGATCAATTTCGACTGACACCTGCCCGAGCGCAGCATGTGCACACCTTCCCAACAACGAGAATTCGAAATCTACGGAGAATATATGAGTAATATGGTACGAGATGGTGTTGAAGAACAAACTTGAAGTGTTCGGGGAGCGTTTGCCGTACTGTCGAATTAAGCGTCCGACGGGCGGCATAACTCATGGCTGGCCGTCTGGGGGATACCCTTGAGTGTTCTTATCATTGTCAGTGAGGTACGCGGATCGGCCATGGTCGCGCTTACCTGCGCTCGTTGATGAACTGGGGCTCCTACTAGAAGAGGCAGCGGTCGACTTCGCTCTGGACCTCGGGGATGGAGACGGTGGCAAGTCCCCACCGTCCTTCATGGATTGCACCTTCTGTGGAGCAGACCTCACCCTGTTGCGGGTGAGTGGTTCACGCGGAGGCACTTCTATGACTTGTGGCGAACTGCGCCCCGGCATCGCACCACTGTGTTGGGACGAGGGTCGAGGTGTTCCCACGCCTCGCGGGACGACTGGTGAGGACTGTTCTTGGGACATTACTTGTCTGGTAGCCGCGGCGGGCGTGACATCCGCGGCGGGTTTGCTGTTACAACAACCCATCGGACGACGCAAAGACTCAGTGGAAGCTCGAATAGATGATTTCTGATACGCACACCGCATGGGGCTCCCGTATCTATATGAGGACGGGAGGTGGGACACGAGGGTTCCTTGCCGTAACCGTGACAAGAAGTCGAAGAAAAGTGAAGAAAGTGTTCGCGCGTGTTAGCCACGTGCACTGCCCGCGTGTGATCGTGCATTAAAACCAAAATTCTGAGCTCCACTGGGACGGTCTTTTCGTGATAAAACTGTGAAAAATACCTGAAGGAGCGTTTCCAAGAATTTAATTGTCCTATGCCATTGTCCCCGAAAATCTGACTCAGTTGTGCGAATTTCGCAAGAATTCCTCACGGCTTTTCACTGAAAAACCGATTCCCGGGCCAGTGCTCTAAGCTGACGTCAAGAAAAAGCATGTTGTCTTGTACTACTGTAATATTACTACACGACTTAGTCAAAATTTAGTTCAATCAGAATATATTCTGCAGGCTGCCCAGCCGTGACAGCCGACGCGCAACAGGAATAGCGCATCATCGCATCGCCGCGCTCGCTTTCGTGTGGTACGGCGGCTGAGCCTACGCCCTTGTGGATCGGAGCACGAGAATCAATGATCAACGTGTCTTATTTTTCGCTTCAAGGTGTTTGGTTGGGGACAGTACGGTATACCACCATTTGACACTTTTCGGGGGATTGTGGAGTTGGTAGTAGTGTACCGTGACCTTGCCATGGTAAGGAAGGGAAAGAGAATGGCGCGTGTAGTATCAGGGACCTGTTCGCAGTTACGAAGATGCGCGGCCCTCGGTGTATCACCGCGTGAAGACTAGTCGATGCCACTTGATGGGCAATGATGGCCCATCAACGTGTATCAACGCCTGGTGGCGGGGACTCATGTCTATGCGAATCCTCGTGCTGGTAGTCTGTATGCGAGGAGCCTGTGTACAGTAGTAAATTGCCTATTGGTATACGCTTGAAAAACCCGTCCGTGATGTGCGCTGATAAGCAAAATCATACAAAGCGCCACCGTCACAAGCGAGATCATGTGATATTTCTTAGTGGCAAGTCCATGCTCGTTCGAGTTTTCCATCCAGTGAGTTGTGCGACCCCGAAGGTCCCGACGTCGTCGCCGACGTGGACAAATGAGGAAGACAAAGCTGAGCCCGAGAGTAAGTTATATTAACCAAGCCCGCCACCATCAAGTAAATCTTGCAGACGCCAAGTCTGTACTGCGAAATAGGAATCTTGTCGCTCACTGGGTCCACACACAAGTTATGAGGCTATGTGGGACGACGAAGGTACCGGTGCGCCACCTCCTGTTTTTCAACCTTATTACAGTAAAGCGCCACAACTTGGACAACTGGCCGACGCTCCGCCTTGACAATGTGACCAAACTGTGTCCCAGCACACTCAATCAACACCTGATGCCTGATGAGCCGCATGGCCGCTCTCCTCTGGAGAGAGGGGAGGTCATATAGGGGCAATATCAAATGGTATCGCGGAGCTTGAGGCTCAGTATGCATCATGCATCCTCTGAACCCGTGGCGTAACAGGGGTCAACAAACGAGCCGATGAAAGCTTTGCCCATCCAGCGGCGTTAACCAATATGGCAGATGTAGAGTTATTTGTTCTCCTTCAACGCTATCTATCAGACCACCAAACAGCTGGCTGACACGTGGACATACGCACTAGCTCGTCTTTCTGTCCCCTACTCGGAGCTAGCGTCTTGGGAAAATCCCTACTTGCAAACTTATCGTTTTAAATAAGAACCCATCAAAACTTACAGTAAGAACTGAGCTCAGACCCGTTACTACTTGCAACTGGTACCACTTCTCCTCACTCGAGGTCTCCATGCGTCACAATCACGAACTCGTGTGTGACAGGGAGCACATAGGAGGGCTTATAGGAAGGCATCCTGGACCGAACGAGTGACTGTATCGGCAAATGCCATAGCTTAGGTGGTTGAGATGGGTCCGGTCCAGCCTCATGCAGGCCTCATGCCCATCAGCTTCAAGTTGTTACTGTGAGGACCTATTACTAGAGGGGGCGAATGCTAAATCTCCCACCCCCCGTGCTCCACGTACTGGTGCGATTGATCTCTGCGCACAAGCTCAGTCGGTCCATGCCCATTCAGTTACTGGAGAGTTGTTACAGTATGACGATAAGAACTTCGGCCGGAGTTCCCGCGACGATAGCGCAGAAACCCCTCTATATCCAACGCTACTTTACGCAAGGGCGCCCGATGCTAAGGTGGTTAAAGGGTTTTGTGTAAACTGAAGCCGACATAGATGAAGACGCCACTGCAGCATTGTCTACGGGGGCACGTTTATGTAAGAGTATGTGTCCCGTTGATCAGTAGTAAGTAAGCTCGAGGGCCGACACTAGAGTGAAGTAATCGCATGGTGCATGGTAGTGTGTGTGCGTTCAGAAAAAATGAAGGCCCATGAGGTCAAAGGGACAGTGCGTCAATAAGTAATAAGTGAACAGCGGAGACATTTAACTACTGTCTCAACTAGGTGTCGGTACGCAATTCTGCTTAATCAAGTCAATAATTTTCTCCATTATAGTGTCCTTCTTCTGGTAGGTCTGGTAAGCAGAAGGGATCTCTGTGATAAAGTTCCGGATTTCATCGTGAATTAGGCTCCTGGAACTCCCGGCATAGTTCTTCACGGCCGACTGAACTTTCTTTGCGGACACACTACGGGTGAGCACAAAAAGTCCATGTAGGATGACAGTAAGGTCTACGATGTAGGCCATGATACAGCGGATGTTCCTGTTACTGAGCAAAGATATCAGGCAAGGCTGATAAAAACTATAGAACGTAATCACTTATTTTGGTATGGACCGTTCACCCATTGGGCCATGGGCGTCGTAGCGGTCCCATTCGAATCCAAGACAGGACTGTTGGAAGATCTATCTTCAATGTGCGGCCTCGAGTGCGCGTGGTTGCACTCACGAGATAGCAGGCGGCCCAGCTAGGTCCCCAACAAGGTGGGACATCCTGGCCATGAAATCTGTGCTCGACAGATACTGATTTCCCTCAGCAAACAATACAGAGCTGAGGAAAAAATGACCGACTCTTTCCCCATCACCAAAGTTCCAGACGCTGATAATATCTTCGTGGATCACATTTACGCAGCTTGCCAGGGTCTGATCGGTGAAGTCTTTACTGGATCCGAGGCTACGCCAATATCCTGCGTATGCGAGGTAACAGGTTGGAATATACTCGAAGTTGTTGAGATATGTTACTCACGACTTCGCCCAACCCTGAAGAACGGGATGAGGTGATAGTTTTCGGGAATGAAGATGATAGTACGTGCTCGATGGAAGCTTGGATGATGATATCATGGCTTACCATCTGCGCTATGGACCATGCAAGAAGCGCAGGGGTTATCGGTGGTCTCTGTACTTGGGACGATGTAGGACCGCCAGCGAAATGATGCGAGTCCGCCTTGATGATCGCGTGAGTAGTCGAAGTCAGTTCGCCAATAAGATATCTATATGCTGGTTTCTCTATAAGAATAAAGGATGGGGGGCATTAGACGGTCTTTCTCGGGAGGCATACAGAAGGTCGATTACCAGAAAAGATCACCGCGGGAACATCCTTGGGATCCCTATGGAACAGGGAGCCACACAAGTTTTCGTACATCGCATGTGCCCGGACACCTGGGTGTTCGTGCGTTTGTATGTCCCCACGTGTGATCTCAAATTGAACTCGGGAGACCAACAGGTCAAATTTGGTGAACACAATCAGGACGGGCACTAAGTCTCGTATCAGTTCCACATCCAGACACTACGGCTCTTGAGCACGCCCACCTTTTTTCATGCCCAAAATCGCTTTGACACCGTCCCCTAGCCCCCCCTCGATGGCGTCGGAAATAGGAACACATATCCTAAGGAGTTGCCTTCATCAGTCACATAGAAATGACGACAGTTTCCAATCTACCAGATGGCATGAAGTCTCTCCGAAGCCGAACGGTCTGCATCAGTGCGGTACGAGATGAAGTTCCGGATAGTCTGCAGGCTCTGAGCATCTCCGGACTCGAATCCAGAATGCTCGTGTACAATGAGGTAACGGTTGTCTCCCGGAGAAAAGCCGACGTTGATATCAGCATTTCCATGCTGGCTTCCTGTTGCCGCCTTTTTGATAGAAGTATTCGATCAGCAAAACCGGATAAGGCAAGAAGGGACCCACAGTCATATTGAAGATAGCGTTGATGAGTGAGGATTTTCCGGACCGACTCTATTGCGATAGTAGTTGTCAATTTAAACCCGAGAAGTGCCATGCGTCAGCGCGCACCTTCCCCAGGACAAGGATTCGGAACCTATGGACAATTGTGACGGTTATTCTTGAATATATACTTCAGGATCGGAGGGCATACCTGAAGCCGTCAGGAAGCACCTCCCGCACTGTTGAAGGGAACCTGGTATTGTTACCTCTCGCAACGGCTTGTTTTAGGGTAGCCCTCGTGGCAAATCGGGGATCCGATGTCAACTCGACTCCGTTTTGTTGTTTGTAGCCACGGACGCGCTCATCCCTGGATGAAGGTGCCCCTGTCGGGACTAGCGGGGGCCCATATGGGGTCTCAGAATATGACCGATTCATCTTGTGACGGTACGACGGAAGTCTTGATCCACCGGATTTATGTGACTGTCCTTCGACGATGAGAGGTCCCATCCTTGCGTTATCAAATGATGGGTACGCAGATGTTGAACGTTGCGGAGGAGACGGGAGATTTTGTCTGCCAGATCTGAATTTCTGGGATGTGTTTTCATCGGATTGAGATGGCGTAGGTGTAGGGATGGGTTCACCAGATTGGACTGGCTTGGCAGGCTCAGGCGTCGCATCGCGTCCCTGAGGTACGGGAGTCACACCCTGGAGAGGTTCAGATGCTTGTACATGGGGTTGAGGTTGGAGGGGAACGCCGCCTGTCCGAGGGGACGAAGAGTTGGGAGGGGGATTGGGACTGGACCAGCAGCATCCCATGGGAGCATACAGAGCTCAGTTAGTGCTTAGGATGGGATGGGACACAAAGAGATGATGATATATGTGAAGCACGGCATAAGACATACATGAACTTAAGAGTAAAGACACGAGGAAACCATGCTTCGTGTTGTCCGAATTCGGCTTGTGTAACGCCAGACATTGCACACTGCCGGCTCGAGTTGCCATATAAAAGCACACATAGGGAAAAGTTGTGCGTGCTTTCGGCGTGTTGAGTGTACAGTCTTGTTCCGAGAAAGCCTTCGACAACGCACGAAAAGGCAGAGGAATCTTGAAATCTGCTGGGACACGCGCTGACAGGCGCGTGGCGATCGCCTCGAGCATGTACAGGAAGATGGCTATCCATTGCGCCTCAGTACCAAACCATGGATCTTACGTCACTGCAAATCACGTCGGGGTTATTCTGAAGACACCCATAACATGCGTGTCCGAAAGCAGTTTGAAGGTCGGGATTGAGAAAGGGAAATATCGCTACTGTACTTGCCAAAGGAGAGTGTTCTGTTAGAGAGGCATCCTCAAGTTCGTTGCCCAATCATTTGATGATTTCAACACGAGTCACTTGAAGACTCGGAGGTGGATTGTACTGCCCCCGATCGGAAGTTGAAAGTTTTGAAATTGTACTACGTAACAAACCTTAATAATGGGTTCACACTGCGAGACTTCTTTCTACAGTAGTAGCTAGAGTATTTCTTTCTTCGCGCATTAGAATAGAAATGGAATCATCATTTGTCGGAAAACGATCACAGATGGAGAAATAATTGTTTTCATGGCTCAAAAAAACCGGTCCTGAACAGGTCCTGAAGTAAAAGTTTGACACGAGGAGCTTGACGAGGAGTGAGGGCAGAGGCAATGTCAGGTGTGGGGCGTTTCAGTAAATATGTTATACAGTAGAGTACTTATTTGCGCTTGAGAGGAATAAAACCGATTTGTAGTTTGAGCGGTGCGTATTCCACGTGATGACTGGCGGGAGAGATTCCGAAAGTAATATACCTGAAAGAAGTATAGCGCATCATGCATCATCATACGTCAGAACTTCAGAATTTCATCCATATTCTAGATAGGTAACCAATCCATCAACAGCAAGCCGGATCATTTGTATGATAAACACGTACCAGCTTTGCCAGACTGCTAAGCACAGGTTCCTGGAAATTGTCGAGTTCACCGTCAAATCCATCTCCTTTGCCGCGAGTAGCCTGCTTTTTCTGGTAGCGTGTATATTTGTGTAGCTCGAGGGCGTTGTCATGCAATTGGAAACTGGAAAAACGAGATGGGATACAATACATAAGCGCTCGGCTGGGAGTGTATATTAATAGCAGACTGACGTACTTGATGTGTGACATCAGTTCCCGGTATGATGGGTGAGTGTGAGTGTCTGATGGGCAACGTCGGATCAAAGTTAAACAAACGCCTGTTAAATGCACGAACTCAGATAATTGCACACGACCGTGGTGAGTGAGCCGTTCGGGCCCTCCCATGCACGCTGCAAGTCCGAGCAGGCAGATAGAGAGAGCTACCGAGAAACATGAGACCACACCACTCGCTTACAAGACAGGAACAAGTCAGGCTCACCATAGTCGGATATGGATCATCGTTGCGGTGGCACCAACCATCGCAGACAAAAAGAGGTTCTGGAGAAGCGCTTCGAGGCTGTGACGGGAAGATCGAGCGCTCCCGTGGCCGCCGAGTCGCGCGTGATTGCGATGCAGGAGACGATTCACGCTGATCCAAAGAGCGACCTGCGCTAGCGCCATCATCGATTCGTGAAGGCGGGCGCGCCGACCGATCACCCGCTTCCTGCAAATCAATAATTGCTTCAATAGATGGAAGAGCCTGGTCGGGGGATCTCGACTTGGTGTAGTCCGTCGCCTGGCGACGCACTAAGTGGACGTTAGCCCATCGTATAAGGGGGCTGTGTGGATGCAAACCATTTTTGTTCTGCATGGATAGGGTGCGACGAGCGCCCTTGGATTGCCATGGCACGTAAACGCTATTGCAATGGTGATGGGGAAGGTCGAGCAGGGTTCCGGAGTGGCAGGTGTCAAGAATGGCCTGAACAGTAATTGAGATGAGGGATAGGGTGGCAAGAAAGGAGCTACGCACCAGGAGAGAGCAACCGATCGGAAGGAGAATAAGGATATCGTTGAGCTCCTGTGCTTGTGTCAGCGTGCAAGGCCTTCGGTGTAGATCGGAATCTGACGTTATCGATGATGAACTGCTCGTCGCTTGTAATGATCACTTATGGGGCTCTACATCAAGGAGAGCATTTCTCTGCAGGGAAAAGAACTCACTTTCATCCTGGTTGTCCTCCTCTTCGGAATCATCGATGGCTAACTTCTGGTCAGAATGACCTGAATCTGCGTCGGGAGCTTAGGAGCTGGAAAGAGTCGAGAAGATGTAGCCTCACAAAGGAAGACGAAGGTGTCGCCTGGCACGGCATCAGAAACCAGTCGCTTCAACTCACGGATCTATGACGTGTCATAATGAGAAACATCCTCCTATTGCAACTTGTTGGCACTCACCATGTTGACGCGAGTAGGGTGGGAGATATCTGGGAGATTGGGACTGTCTTTCAGCACAGTAATGTCTTCCGGGCGATATTCATAGGTTTCTGGGAAGAGGGCTGTTGTCGAAGGGATATCTGAACGAGGTGTATGACCGCCTACCAGTGAGGAGTTGCTGAAAGCGATCTACATCTTCGTGAGGACCATCCAAGGCTGACCACGTATTGTGGTCTCCTTTGTAGGAGATACCGACAAGAAGTGCTCGTCGCTTCGACGTTGAGCTCTCACTCTTGTCCTCTTCATCGTCCGAGAGGCGTATAGTTCCCGTCGTGTTAGTCATACCAAATGGCCAACAAAAGCAGCGGGAGAGGAGTGTTTTGATAAAGGTAATCATACACAACACACCACGGAGACTGCACACTCGGTGCTGTTTAGAGAAGAGTGGGGGACGACTGGGAGGATTGCAAAGCACGGGCGGCTGCCATGGTCAAAAACGAGGGTTATTAATAAATAGTCTAGTCACTAGTAAAAGACAGTCAGCGGGACGCCAGTGATGCCCTTTACCCCTTCGGGCCTCAGGCACTAATTGCACCAGCCCTCCCGTTCCATCCCCGCCGTGGTTCTTGACAGGTTCCGGACGAGTCCACGGTAGCGAAGTGATCAACATTTGTCAACTCGATGGGTCCGGAACGCGATGGGTCTAGGCTCTCACTCAGTAACGGCGCTCGTCGACGCGCGACACCCTTGATACAGTATGGCTGATATCGCCGGTGAAAAGTCGCCGGTGAAAGCTGCCAAACTTGGAAAATGTCCGCGCTGACCCCGAAACATCCCAATGGAGGCGGGCCAGGTCTTCTTGATCCCGGGCCTACAGTACACATCTCCTTGGCCGTGCTAAATAGCGTATTGTCCGTGGTGAGCCCGCGACGCCATGGCAGCTCACCAAGCTCGAGGGCAGGCAAAGCTAGAGGGCAGAATGTATAAGGGAGGGTCTGGTGTCATACTGTACACGACTTGCTTTGTTGGAACATGCGTCGTCTTTATCAAGTCAATAGCCAATTCATTTACTCGACGTATCGCGCTGTTCGCGACACGTGCGTGGCTTGTTGGTGGGAGGGCGCTGCCCAGAGGAATATCGAGCACGGCGCGGTCTTGGGCGCGGTATTACATTGTAACTTACTCTAATAGACTGGAAGCTGGAAGTTCGAATTGCTTCTCGATCGGCTGCGGGTGAGGAGTTCACCGGTTCACATCCGAGGCGAAGTCATGACCGGGGCCTCCGGACGTGGGTCGACCGGAAGTGGGTCCATGATGCAAGATGCAAGAACCAGCGTAAGTGATCGCATCACTCTCACTCGACACACGACGTCATTCAACGTATTCAACCTCGAAACGATTAGTAGATGTGTACCAAACTCACCCGGGCCTCCATGCTAGATCTAAGGTGACCAAATGTGCCATCCAGTCATCCATGCCTTTCCTCTTTCCTATTCTCCCACTGGCAGTATCATGGGTTACGACCAAGGGGCTAGCGGGACTGTAGTTTCATATAGGGGGTACAATTTTCTCATAAGGATGAGTTGGAAAGGGGGGGGGGTATTTATGTAAGTGGGCGCCTATCCAAATATGGGATTTGACGAGCTGGACAGGATTAGCGCCCCATAAGCGCTGGTGGACAAAACAGCCCGCTATACCCCGCTTACATTCCCGCGAGCCCCTTGCCCATGACATTACAGTGTAAGATAATTATTACTGGCAAACAAGAAACTGAGGGATAATCGGGGCCACAAGAAAAGATCAGACACGATTGGCCTTTGTTTAATATGTAATATTTTCAACACCGCTCCCTTCACTAAAGTCAAAGTCATGGTTCCGCCACGTCCTAAGCACCAATATCAGACGGCGCATCAGACAGCAGCAGCCTCAGCAATCGCTCTGGCTCGTCCCAGTGTGCCTTGAGGTGGAATTTTAAGCGAAATCATAAGGGCGTAAGTGAAAGTTATACTCACGCAATGATTCGCGCCTCGCATTCGCACTACAGAATGTTTCCTGATACGCTTTCCGTCCTTCCTTGCCTGTTCTATCTCTGCACTAAACAACAAGGCGCCCAAGGGCATCACCCAGACGGAACGATCGCACCAGACGTAGCGGAATTCTACGTTGGGCCATGCGATCTCAGCGTTTTGCGGCGCGAACAATGCGACTTCACGAAGCCGAGAGAAAGCGCCACGGTCAAGGCCGCTGTCAAGCACCACCGTATCTGACCCGTCGGGTGAGGTAGGGGGTTCGTGGGCCACCGAAGTGAGGTCTTCAGGGGACATTCTTAGAATTGTGGGACTGGGTTCGTCTAACGCGTCGCGAAGCGATAACGTTTCGAGGGTATCACCGTGCGCATAGTAACCTGTGACCCATAATGGAAAAATCTTGATTCCTTCCCCTGGAGGCATGGATGGGTCATCCAATGGGGTGTAGTATCCATCTGGGAGAGGATAGCCCATCGCTGTAGATGGGGGATCTGGGTATGTTCGCATCCACGTTAGGGAATTCCCTTCCACATTGGTCTTATCAAACAGGGAGACGCACCGTACGCGATGACTCTGCGGATGTATTGGCCCAGCCCCCACGACTCCGAGTCGAACGATGGGGCGTGAGCGAAGAACGAGAGGACAAAAGAAGTGCCAAGTGACCAGCCAGCCAAGACGATACTATTGGTAGGCAAATCCTCGGATTTCACGAGCTGGGTGAGGAAGTCGTAAAGTTCTCCGGCACGAGCTTTCATGTAGTGGTCAGCGTGCTCAGAGGCCGCTGGGGTATCCGGTATTGTCGAAAGAAGTAAGGCACGATCTTCTTCACTGAATGGGGCGGAGCCTGGGTAATCACGTCTGTTGATAGCGACTACGCGCGCCCCAAGCTTTCCAGCGAGAGGCAGGAGGCGTGCGAAGAAATCTGCAGAAGATGGAAACCCTCGTGACCAAGATTAAACTTTGGAAATGGCAACGAACCTGCTTTAAGCCCTCGTCCATGTACAATCACAAGGGTAACATAGTCTTTCTGGTGGGGGGATGGCGCGCCTGTATCGAGGAAAGCGAAGACTCCCAGTTTTTTCCACTGTTTACCGTGCATGGTTGGAAAGGATGCTGAGAGGCGAGTCAATTCGTTCTCGCAGTTCGACGGTACTATATAAGGGGCACAGAAGTTCTCATGAGCTGAAGAAACCCGCGGCTAGAAACTGACGGGTGGTGGGATCTACAATTGGCAAGACGGCGTGGCGTCCCCATCCTGGTCCAGAAAACGCATACAGTATAGGCATCTACTTACTATACCCGGTTTTTGTCTTCATGCTTCATGTCTTCCATGCGAGAAGAGCGATGTAAATCGCGTGTTCGGGTGTTCCTGCCGTGCTATGTCCGACGCACCGACAATCTAAGAAGCTACTCGAGGGTGCACCGTACTCGTACTCAATTTTCCATTTTCCCGGTGCGCGCTCTCACCTTCAACCCAAGGGTTGTGGTGTCGTCAGTGAGGTATGTGCCCGTACATCGTGGGAAATAATAAAGCGCGTTGCCAAACCGTCGCGGATCCGGTCAAGAATACATCAGACCACCCTTGGCCCTTCGGGGTGGCCGCCAGGATGCAAGCCCATCGGGGTGGTGACCGGGGCCTACAAGGTCTGAACGCATGTTTGTACGGGAATCGAATATCGATTTTACGAGCTGGGTAAGACCGACTTAGAGTTTACAGCAGTTTTCATATCGATAGAGCGCTTTTCCAAAAAGCGTTGATCTGGCGGGGTTTCGGGGACCCCCGCAAGGAGTCTCTTGGCACCTTCCTTTTTGAGGACAGTCTGATGGCCACTAGCATTCATCATCGCTTCATTGTTCTTTAGAGTCATCACAAGGTACACGTGTCATAGGGACTCCAGGGATACGCTGCTAATTGACCCTCGTAGTCGCGAAAGCAAGAAATTAAGAACAAATTTCTAGGATCCCAGAGGGCGCACTACGACCCATTCAGACAAGGGCACCAAAATACCCCTTTCCACGAAATGCCTCAGCTCCTTCATCAGCGCCTTCCGCTCCTCTTCGTCAGCGATTCGGGTACCATCACCCAACTCCAGACACCCCGCCTTCATCATGGCCGACGTCACAACGTTGAGGACCTCAGAAAAGCTCTGGAAGGAATTCGCCGTGAACTCCGAAAGAGACGTCCCGTTTAGCCCTTTGTAGGACGAACAGTATTCCCCGTAAGGGGCAAGGGCCCGCGTAGATGACAAGACCTGAAGAGACGCATCTTGGAGCATCTTTCGGAGACGATACGAAAGGCTGTGGTCGGATGAGCCACGGCGCGGAACGCAGAGACGTGCACGCACCTGACGACGAAGCCTTGTTGGAGCGCCCAACCCGAGAGGATGCGATTGATTGTGGCCAGTGTGGATTTGCATTGGGTGTATGCCACGATATCGGGCTCCTGACCTTCGAGTGGCGGGCGATTCTCGTGCGTGAACAATACGAGATCAATATCTCGCAGAGTGAGATGCCCGCCGGGTTCTAGTACCACGTTCGACGGTAAGTTCTGAGCACCATAACAATGCATACTCAACTGAGCAAGTCACGCATGTTCTGTAGCGCTGGTTCCCACCCCTGCAATGTCAGCGCTAAACACATGCAGCTCATGTTGACGAGATCAAAGGTTCTGAGCATTTCATCTGGGAATGGCTTGGTGACGTCGTGTTCGAAGAATGTTATCTTGTCGACGTCTGGTTTGCCCGCTTTAGGGAACTTGGTGGAGGAGAGATCGCAAGCGAAGACCTGGACATCGCGATCACAGACATTGGGCTGTGATACGAAGTCGAGGGCCCAGGTGCCTGTACCTGTGGCCACGTCGATTACTTTTCTGACCTGATTGATGTTGACCACAGGCGGTACGGTGTTGGAGTCGAACACCGTCTTGAAATGCAAATACTGGGCTTTCAACCTATTTGCAGTCGTCTCTATGTCGAGGTAAGTGACACGAGTCTGGTGCGCACCGAGAGATCTCTGAATTATTGTCGTCCAACACATACTCAGGTTTGATGGGAGTTTCAGATTCGGAAGACATGATGTTGCTGGGGTTGGGAGTCAACTAGCAGAACGCAATGTCGCAAAATCGGGAAAGGTTTATAATCTGTCCCAGTTGTAACCAACTCATAATCGTTTCTACCAAAATTGCGATTACAACCAACTTATCAGGTGAGTGTCGTTATACTCAATGAACCCTGTTCTCTTCGACGCGACGAATTTCCTCACGTTACGTCCTCCCCCAGGACCTTAGCCCTCGGCCTCGGACTGCATCAGAAGTCCTGTGACTCCTGTCAACCGTACAGTGTGTAATATCCACGTACAGCACCTCGTCGCCGACGATCGTGGGGCACTCCCTTGACGCGGTAAGCAGTCAACGTTATTAATGGTGCCGTTAAATGAGGGTCAGCGTTGACACATACCCTGGCTCAGAAATGGGGTCGCAAGGGGGGAGGTGTGTGTATGAGGGGAGAGACACGATCAATTGATGGGTTATTCAATTGCACACTTCGCGGACTCGCACATTTAGTTCTACCATCCACACCATGATCTGACGCGCCACCTTCGAATGAATTACAGTACAGTATGTTACACGAGCCTGCATAGCATGCGGCGAGGCTACGCATCGCAAGTGCCTATGTCATGTAGATATGAACTTGGTTACCGATAACACCATAAGAACGGAGATAACACCAAGGGTCCCGGTCCTGGTCGCGTTGATGGCATCTGTGCAAAACGAAAAAGTCTTGGCAAAAGTATTCTATTGCATTACTTTTACTTTTGCTGCCGACGATCTGCAAAACACAACCGACGGGACGCACCCTTCCTAGCCCCGCGGTCATGCGGTCATGTCGGCCATTCTATGTGCTGGGAACTTTGCAAGCCTTTTGCGACGATGGGAAGAGGGGAAGAGGGCGCTGGCGTCGGGTATGTGATATTACAGCAGTGCTTTACGGTGCAGTTTTGTAGATCTTCCTCCTTCCGAATGACATATTTCGTATCCGCTGATCCTGGGCCTGCGTCCTGAGGCCTGAGGACCTGAGAGAGGTGGTAGCCGGGGTCGCGTTAGGGCCGTGGCTTACTGTATGACGCCAAGGGGCTGCCTGCCGTTCTCAGGCTGGACTCGTGCGTGGAAACGGATCCGCTGCACGACAGTCATGGCTCGCACGCCATCGGGACCGTATTACTGTACACCCGTTGGTGTCTAGCTAGCCCAGCCCATCCCCGCTAGGTCGCAGTCATGGCGCACGGAAGAGTACGTACAGTTGGTGTATTTTGCGCTGGTGCCTTTGGCACACAGGGGGTCACTTGACCGACAGCCTGAGTACCACGCCGCACACCGTGTTACTCGGGTGAGTGCTACAGGTTGAGAATCAAGAAGGCTCCATGCAGCCGGACATCGGGACATGACACGCACAGGGGCCGAACCCGAGCATCGAATGGAAGCCCCGCGTTGGCGACATGCTTCGGGCACAGCGGGGCCATACAGTTATGACATTTGGGAGAACTAGGCGTCGACTTCGTCGACTGCAACCTTGGCGAATTGTTTGTTGACGGTGTTTGCGTCGGTCAGTCAAATTATGGAATCGGGTTCAGTTGTTTCATAAGTCATATACATTCATTATGAATGCTTCAAAGAGGATCAAGCCAAATAAGTCGAAAAGGCGTGAGCAGATTCCTTGGAACAGAAGCAAGTACGGTTCGGCCCTTCTCGATAGTTCCATCAATCTCCGTTGTGTCATTATTGCGGATTTTCGAGAGAAGTTCGTCAAGGAGCTCCAGCTTCTCGAACGTCGGATCGATTTCCGGATCCTCGTCGTGCTTCTCGAAGGACACTGGCACTGGCCGAGATATTGCTGGACGACGCTTCAAGGCCTTCGATGGAACCGAAGTAACGGACGCGCTGCTCCGCAGTGATTTCCGCAAAACGATCTTTGTCAAAAGATGGGCCGGTAAATGTACGAGCGCGATATATTGCCTCCTCCCAATGTTCTAGAGTCCCGTGGGCCATCGATCGGATCACTGCTAGCGCTGTCACAATCTGTTGAACATTGGCTACGAATTCATCCTGGCTGTCTCCGGCGGAATTAGAAGTGATAAATTCACCAAAGACAGACACAGCCTCCTCATAATCGTCCTTTACGAAGGTCGTACAATAGCGACGGCCGAGAGACCAAGCAAGAGCGTAGCTAGCCTCGGGCAGACCCAGTTTGCTTCCTCGCCAGTCGCAGGCATTTGATAACTTGATTCAATGGTTGGTCAGGTACCCAAAAGACTGATTTTGGATGTGACTGCTGTGGAAAACAGACTGACGGAGAGAGTGGTGTTGCTATCGGACGGATCCAAGGTGAGGGGTTCGTGGGAAAGGGCTGACATTTCTTCGATGCACTGCACTACGTTGCTGGCGTCCAAGTGGCAACTCCACCTGAAATGCCAACACGTCCACGAGGCACGCTGTGACTTGATGGCGCGGGAACACGAACGCCGCGTGAGGGTGGTCTCTAAGGTGGCGGAGGTATTTGGTTGTATAACTGGCATCTTCGAGCTGGTTAAACATTTTGGAGCGACGGACAAGCGCTTTAGCGGGTGAGAGGGTGAAAAAAGCTCGAAGCCCAAGGTTCGACTCGTTCACTTGGATTCTACCCCCGTGTATTTGTGTAACCCGGCTAACCCCCGAGACCCCCGACCCGTACCCGCGGGAACCTGTACCCCTGAGAAGGGGTACAGGTTTTCTCGGGTACGGATGCGGGTAGCCCTCGTCAACCCGAGGGTTACCTGGGCCAATCACTATGCTCAACAGGAGGGCCAGGGTAAAGCATTCACCGAAGAGGGCTTTTGCAACCCCACTGGCACGCAGTGCTTCAAGTTGAATCTACTCACTGGGCCCGATCGGTTACTCAGTGAAAGAAAGGTGAAAAAACCCAACTTAGACATACTACAAAAGAGTCGGACTTTGATCTTTCACAATGGGCAAGGACAATGGACTTCGAATTCTTTCCACGGTGTGACTCCTTCAACCGCTACCATCCGTCACCTTGGTACAGAATACTGACAGCCAGCGCCGGGACAAGGACCTACAGAGAGTCCACGGACCAGAGAAAATAATAACACCTTAATAACCAACTACTAGTATTATTATATCAATGACATCATGGTAAACTACTATACCCACCAAAATATCCACACCACGAATAGCTCAGCAAAGCCAGGAGGTCACTCCATGCTTGACTCCATGTCTAGATCTCTTCCCAACAAGATGCCATTCAAGAATGTGGCCTTCACAGCATATTTGCCTGATGTACCGGCTATTGGAACTAGTCGCATCGACTTGGGATGCACGGGGGGGGGGGAAGCGGTCGGACACTCTCCCATACCTGCTGGTATCCCTTGACTACCCCATCACACAGTTGTGCCACGAGGGCTGTCCGTTCCTGTCGCACTTCAGCCGATAAATGAATTCCCCCCGCAAGTTGACAGGAACTGCGGAGCGCGGTCGGGGACCACTGTACCATAGTAGGAACGACAGAACACTAATTACCGGGATGAAGCTAATACAAGGAAGTGGTTTGCCGTCACCTCCTTACGCATTTACTGCACGCTGGAGAGTTCTGACTAAGTGCCGTCCAGCCGTTACTCTCCCTCACCTGACGCCACGGCTTCAGGCCAGGTCCTGATGGGGAATCCAGATCGTCAACGTCTTTCAGCAGAGCATGGCACGACTCGGAGGTGTCTGGCACATCGCATCGCATCCACGATTGACTGAGCCCGTCGCTGGGCTCGAGTGCGCGGGGCGACCTCCCTCCCATGTTCTAGACTGTCTTTCTGATCTTGCC